>JAULBU010048661.1:0-13247 GCA_032358235.1 Odonthalia washingtoniensis | reverse complement strand
CCTTGATTACTGCATGTCCACAATCGCTCTCATTATGAACACCAGTTACGAAAACTGGGGTACCCCCTGTTACTAAACGTCACAATTTTCAGAAAGTGTTCAGAACAGCTCTAGCCTACCTCTTCTGTGCGGGGATCACAGTTAAAATAATTGAAATCTCACATTTTGACCTTTCGAGATTATTATTCGACTGTAGAGTTCTACTCTTCTTCTCTTCGCACGTCCAATCAGAATGAGAATCGTATGGAACGTTTTCTTCAAATTTGAAAAATAAAAAATAAAAACTTGGACAAATAGGGCGTTTCGAAAATGGTAAAATGGATAAATTGTAGTTGTTTTGTGACATCGGTGTACGCCACGTAGCATAAATACCGAGAATTGGGGGAAACAACCATTTTACCTGTAGCTATTTTGGGCTAAATAACCACCGCTAAAATGGGTATTTTCATCAAATGTAGTAAATAAAAAGCCTCTGTTGTTGCATAATAATGGCGTATGATCGGATTTCTGAAGGAGTGTAGGGTATTATTTCTGCTTCATCGGCCTGATTTATTTTCATGTGAAAAAGCAGGGTTTTAATTTCTGGTACGTCGGATTGATTTATTTTTCCTGTTGTTCCCAACTCTTTCGAACTCTACCGTACTACGCGCGCGTTAAAATTTTCAACGCTCAACAAAGCCGAAAGAGACTCTACTGCCTTCACCGTCGTAACGGACACCGGAGGCATCGTGAACTCCAATCACGAGGTAAGCCAATGTTTCCCACAATCTTCTCTGGAGCTCACAATAGTTGGAAATATTGACGACATGCCATCGTCCCATTCACCATCTATCCTTCACAATGAAAATGCTACGCCACTGTTCCCGTCATCACCTCCCGCCCCCTAAAAACGTATCGAATTGAATTAGCTGCGTACCGGACGGGGGAAACCGTACATACTTGATGAACATGAGGATCTCACGTTGTTGGGAAGGGTTACTAGTGCAGTTATCCATATTGAGAAGTGGGGAAAGCATCTTCAATTTTTGAGGTTGTGACAACAAACTTCTTCGAGAAGATGCCGGATGCATCCTTCTAATCAATAGTAAGGACGATCGAAAAACGTTTCTGGATAGGTGCAAAACAGACGCAATATGATGGCTACCAACCTTTCTGCGTACGGTATTGCTGAAGTCAATACTGATGCGGATGACATGTTGGAAGAGTTAACACTACAGAATGATGAGATGGAGGAAAAAAGAGTTGGAAGCATTACTAAAAAGGGAGAAGTTGTTTTTGGAAGTGCTACTAATATATGAGACCTTGCAGTTAGTCGAAGCAGAAGTGTGGACAACGTTGTGTATGTGGATGTGGATGGGAATGGGGACACTTTTATTGCTGACAGTGGTGATACACCATCTCCGTTCGGGAAAAGGAGACGACAAATGACTGAAGGAAATTCCAATGACAACATACAAGCGTAGTTCCAAGAAGACATGGTAGTACGATAGAAGTTCGCTGCGGACATGGTGGAACTAAAGATGCAGCAGATATCGTTGAAAATGGGACGACTGGGCACTGAAAATGAGCATTTTAGGAAACTGTTTGAGGTCATTGAGAGCCCGTTATAAATAGAAAAATAGCTGTAAATTGATGCGTTGGACAGGAGAGGATCTGCGGAAGAATGTTCGAAGGTTGTTGATGTCTTGGAGATATTGTATGAACAACTGAAGACAATGTAATTGTTGGCCTACATAGGTAAGTGTTTTCTTTTTCATTTTGTGGACTGGAGTTAAATCGAAAAGTTTTTATATATTCGTATCCTTTCATTCCCTGCATTCTTTCGTTTCTCCCTGTCGTCATATTCGCAATAATCACACACAGTCTCCTCAAAAACTATGTTACTCTATTTCACAATTCTTCTTCTTCAACTTCGTTTCTGCATTTCACAATTCTAGTTCTACTTTTTACGCCCCGTTTTCGAGTTATTTCTTCTTGTTCTGATTCTTTTCTTCTATAGGTACTGATGTTATTATTACCGCAGCCATCTCACGCACGGTTTCTGAAACAACATCAGCATAGATAACTGAAGCAACAATAGCAAAAATGGAAGGAACATCAACACAATTCACATTTCAATATATTATGTGGAGTACATGAAAAATGGCGGATGTTACATGCTAACAAACATGAACAACAACCACAAGTAAATGAATTTTATATCATATCATCACCTGTTACACCTTTTCATAACAATCATCGTGACATATTCAATACTAATAATGCTCACAGAGATTCAGAACAACAACAACAACATTAACAGAAACAAGTATGAGTCACCGTAATGACAAAATATTTATATTTTAATTTTCATAGTAACAACGAAAATGGAACTTAACCAATAACTGCCAATTCCACGAAACGGAAACATCACCAATCATTATCACCACAGAAGAGATCATATGGTGGTATTGCAGATATAATTTCTGAATCAGTTACAAAAAGTGCTGATTTAACAGCACCAACATTTCGTCAGAATCGAATGGATGATTCATTGAGAGAACCACGAATATTTCGTAACTTTTCCAGTGAATATGTAAATAGAAAAGATCGTCAATTTCTAGGTATTTTAGCAGTTAAAGCTCGACGTACTTTTTCTAGATTGTCAACAATCAAACTAACTACTATCACTTCTACTGATGATACTAATAATAATAGTTTTCAAGGTAAACGAGATGGTAACCAACCAATTGGTACAAATCAAAACCTTGGACTCGTTGAATTTAGGAATGATGATTCATTTTCATCATTACCGTCAACTAATGCATGTAGAGATCAATTTGTTGTGATGGCGGAAATTTTTGCGGTGGTTGGAGGAGAGATTTCAGCGAGGAGTCGAGGGAGTTATGGACAAATTGTTGAATTAGGTGGAGATGCGGCAGTCGCTACCAACATGTTGGAGAGAAAGGGAGGAGGAGGAATTTAAAGAGAAAGAACAATGGAAAGACGTATAGCATGTCACAATGAGTACCGGTTGAGTAGAGAAGTGTGGCCTGATCTCTGCCTCGTCTTCCTCAATTCACACACAATTACTGAATCAGTCGAGGCACACAGCTGTCGTTGTCCTACTTTGAAAGTTATAAGTACGATTGGGTTAACGATATGACAAGTATGGGCAGGGAGAGGAAGGTGACTCTCAGGAGTAATTATATTAGTGCAAGCGTGATACTGCCGGGGAAGGATGTGAATATAGGTAGTTTTCAAAAATTTCGAATGGGGGCGAGGAGGGTCGCTCTTTTGCGGAGGAGGAAGATAGCAATAGGAATTAGGTAATGGAATAACTGAAAGGGATTGCTTATGACAGGAACTGGAGAGGCGTTGAAACAAGAAAAGATTTAATTTAGCATTGAAGGTACGTACTTAAAATTGGACTTGAAGAGACAAAATACGCACCCACCGCGGTCACAGTTTCAAGGCAGGTTTTAAAATTAATAAAAACCGTTTACGTGATGAATAGTAAAAATATAGGTGCTTGAAGAACGTTTAGGAAGCGTGCAAAATCGTTTCTTGTCCATATTTCTTTAATATATTTATAGGTCCGCTATAACGCATCCCGAACACTGCGAATTTCAGTATTGAATATCTGTTGTTAAGAAGTAGCAGTGAAAATGTTAAAAGCAACTTGCAACAACGGTCGGAGACAATAATACTTATATTTAAAAATGTAAAATTTCTCTCCATTGATGTTGAGACAGATTTCTAAAACTTCGTTTAACCTGCTCTCCCTTAGAACAGTCAAATCATGTCTCCATCCAACCTCAGGACCGTACAGCCAGAATATCAGGCCATCCGGGTTCGGAATTGTCTGGTAAATAAAAAAGAGCATGATTTTTTGACGTGAGTATCAAGCCCTTTGTAGTGAATTTATACCACCAGGCCGCTCCATTCCTATCATCGTACAGTCCAAAAATTCAACAAATTGCGTAATCGGTGCTCAATTTGATCTCATCCGATCTGCATACAACGGTGCTCTTTCCTGATTGAATTCTGATTTGAAATTTGTCACAAGGTGACCATAGTTGCTTACAAAGTCCTTAGTGGTTTCTCAAAAGATTTCAGTGTGAGAGGGACTAGGCAATGCAAAATTATATTCCAGGTCCATCCAGTTACATCGACTGAAAAGTCATTTGAGAACAATACAAATTGAGGTAATCTCTTCTTTGACATACCCCCTACGCTTCCTTTTTCAGTAAGATAGATGCAGGAAATCTTCAAATTTTTGAATGTCCGTCACACGGAATCGGAATTCGTGCCGCGAAAGGTGGTTGGAGTATGTCCTGATGTTGAATATGGAGGAACTTATGTTCTATTTTCTTATCTTTAATTGTTCAACTTCCCTTCTTTAATGCTTGTACCGTTGGTACAGCCGTACCTTCACCATTTCTGACGTCTTGCACGACAATACAGCTGCAAATGTGTTCAATATCCACTTCTTCCGTTTCGATGGCCGGCTGATCTCGTATGCCGACTTGGCCACCATACCCTTTCCGAGTGTCTCCTTCTTCCCGCGGTTCTCCTTGTGCGTGTTTCAAAATTTATTTTCTTTGCTTTTCACACTCAACAATTGCATACTTGCATACGTTATACCATTACCTGATTCCTTCACCCCACCCACTTTCATTCCTTCCCAAAATAATTTTGCATAAAGTCATAAAATATATGTATTCGTTATTTTTACACGTAGCCACAAAAATATCCACAACCAATTACACACTCCCGATTTTCCAAAACACTCTTATTTTTGTCATTAAAATTTTAGAAATTGTCTGCAAGCATGAGAAAAGAGTAAACATTTTGTCTAAACCTCCAATTCATCTCTCTAAACAATTGCATAGATTTTTTAACAATTGACCGGGCTTACTCACAAATTCTATCACATAACAACACCATCTTACCACAAGCCGAAATAAACATTTCGGAAACCACTCCGGATTTACTTCAGAGTGAAGATACAGGTGATGATGGATACCAGACTGATGACAATGAAATCAAAATAACCTCACAGTGTCATTTTAATGCTTACTGATCCCAATGCACACGCACTCCTAACTGCGATCTTTCCGAGTTTTCGGAGATGACGGACTCTTTCGCACGTATGAAACAAAACGAAAAGGTTCATTATATACGCTGTATTATTTTATCACTTACATCACCTAGAGATGCGTCAATGATTTGAATGAGACGGATCCTAGGAGGGGTTCGAATCGTAATCACAATCATGGCACTGATTTTGAAGGTCAACAAGCGCAAACAGTATATGCCATAAACGGACGAAGAATTTGCCCTTTGTTCTTCGGTGCTGTGATCTACATACATGAAGGGAGTATCAATTAGCATGAAAGCGAATTTTCAAGGAGCTCTAATGAATCCATATATGCACCTAACCTATCTAAAAGGAGGAAAGAAATTTCGACCCTGGAGGCATATGTTGATGTTTCCTCTCTTTATATATTAGCTTACGACACCGCTCTAATGTGCCCTACAGCACAAGGATCTTCTTCTGCAAGACCGTTGCAGTTATTGCAGAGTGTTGAAACTAGATAACACGTTTATAGCAGCTATACCAGAAATTGGAAAGTCATAATGGATTTCTACATGAATTACGTTTAAATGGAACATCTGGTGCCTCGCAACAAAATACACCACTCGTAAAGCAGGATTTTTGTAAGGTATGGTTCTCTCATCTTCGTGCGCTTGGTATCAATAAACCTGGTTCAGATTTTTGCGATACCTGCACGACATTAATCAATACAACGAATAGTGCGTGTAACGATAATATTATAGATTGTATATTTCTATAAAAAAACTAATCATAGAGATCAAGCAAGTGCAGAGTTTCTCAACTATATATAATGTCAATATGTTGCACGAGAAAAGCCAAATGGTGACGTGATACACATTGTGCTGTATTTTGCTGAAAACGTACTTGTTCCCCAACTACTTAGACAAACAGAACAGTTCTACTTTGTCAATGGACTGAAATTTGGTTTTTTTGGAGTATCTATTAGTAACTTCAACTGCCCAGATATACATTACTAGCTCGAGGGACATTTTA
The DNA here is from genome assembly GCA_032358235.1 of Odonthalia washingtoniensis. Classification (NCBI taxonomy): domain Eukaryota; phylum Rhodophyta; class Florideophyceae; order Ceramiales; family Rhodomelaceae; genus Odonthalia; species Odonthalia washingtoniensis. Next base: position 7,153 of record JAULBU010048661.1, on the reverse strand, counting down.
CAGGATGTGAGACCGCGAACGAAGTTGTCTCGATGTTGGATCACTCTATTAATATCGCCAAACAACGCAGTAGGGTTTCAGCGGGAGTACGAAGAGTTTTTTCACACGCAGACAACTGTTGTGAACAAAACAAAAACTGTTACATTCTTTGGTTCTTTCTTTGGCTGGTTACTGTGAAACTAGAATATAAGATAACTTTGCATTTTCTAGTTGCGGAACATACAAAAAATAGGCGTGAATGATATTTTGGATTCATGAAACGGCGTTTGAAGAAGCAAAATGCTGTTACACCCAAAGAAAGTATGCTCTTAGTTCACGAAAGCACCTCAACTAATCATTTTATTTGTTACACAGACCTACGCTGGGTAACTTGGAATAAGATAATTGGAAAGTTTTATACAGTTCCTAATACATTCAGAATCACACGCTATCACATTTTCAGATTTTCAAGAGCCAACTCCGAATCTTTATTTGTCAAGAAATTTTCGAACTTCGCGGTTTGGTCTGAGATCCGATTGTTAAAGAAGTCAGTTAAACCACAAGATATTCGAGTATTTACGGCTAGTGAATTTGGCAAGGCTGAGTTTGAGTCATCGATTGTTTCTTTATCGGAGGTACCATCTGCTGGTGAGCCAAGTCGAAAACATTACCTTGAAAATCATTTCATCAAGAATTACTATAGTAACAATGACGCTTTGGCCAACGAATAATTTGGAAATGGCAAAGATTGGGAGTCATCTCATCAATCCGATTCCCAGCAATAAAGACAATTTCTTCATACTTATTGAAATAGTCATATCTTTGGAAGACTTTCGTGTTTTTAAATCTGTTTCCCCCAATAGGAAGCCCTTTTATTATTCTATAAAATAATTTTTAATCACAAAAACTGCCAAAAATAATGAAATAACGTGTATCTCGGAAGTTGCTACGGTACCGACTTAAATTTTTAAAATGAATCCATACCTTTATACTATAATGTTTCTTCTGAAATTAGACTTATGTTCTGCAGTTATTTGTGTGATTTCCCATTGTGTTCAAAAAGTCTGGGCCACCTGATCAGCTTTTGAACAAGACGTCTAACCTTCGCCTACCGAAGAGACTCTCTGAATTTTATTTGAGATGTTATAATCGCATCTTTATCAATTGTCTTTGATTGTTAATTTTATTTGATATTTGCTTTATGATACTGTAGTAGAATGCCTTCTTGACCATACAATTCTTTTCATCTAGTGATCTGGTTCTACAGTATAATTTATCCGGATCAACGTCACTGGCTACTACGGTTGGTCTCTATTAATACACATCATTAAATTATGTCGATCAATAGAGACATACAGAGAGACATACAGAACAATCGGCCTGAAAATTTTTACCAGGCCGATTGTTTTGAAATTCAACTTTTTTCTTTTCTGTATTTTGGGATGACTCCCGTTTTACTTGTCGCTTTTTTATAATTGTTTATGGTTTTTTGGATAATTACTCTCTTAGGGTGTAACATACTAAGAGAGTAATGAATATTCGAATGTGCATTCAAATATGCGCATCGTACTGTCCAAAGAGTAAAATAGATAGCGCTTATTCTGCTCTCTATTTTGTCTCCATTTTCTATAAAATGCTCTACATTGAACAATACCCGATCGATCTTTTGAATAGATAATTTCCTCCTATGGTTTGCGCTGCAATTTTCGTTGTTCAGCCGTATTATTATTTCGATAAAATAGTTCCCGTTGGTATTCTATTTATATCCGTATATCAATTTCACTGAGACTCGACCACTGACATGAGCTACACACATTAAGCAACTGAATAATTAATGCGAACAGCTACTGCTGCCGTTTTCATGATCGACACCTCCTCTCTCACGGTCAGTACTAGAAAGAAGGTAACTAAGAAACGAAATCATGGATGTTCAGCGGCTGGGCGTGCACCAGATCGTCCACTACGTCTATTTGAGGGCGGAGAACGGTTATTGAATGGTTAATTATTTTCGGTGGGCAAAACTAATTCAATAATGGGACCTGTTTGACATACATTTACGGAGAGAGCATTCTAATGACGTTTTCATATACCACGTTCTTTTTACAATCTCGTGAAACAACCTGTGCTTTATGATGACCTCTATAATTTCATTTTTATCATGAGAAAACGGGGATTCCATCGACTACTATTGATCAAAAGGTTGTAACATAGCTGAGACACCTCAGTTTGTGTAATATGGAAAATGCAGTTTATGAGTTCTCTCGTCTATCGAAGTCTAGAATACATGAATGTAGGAAGCGGTCAGTACGATCCGCAGTGGCAATATTATAAGGAGAATATCGTCGTGGTCCTACATTAGAAGACGTTGATATATTTATTGAACATCATGAAAAAGTTGGATTCCACGGGCTCTGCATTCCTTGCACTGACATGGATGGAAAATACCGAATAGAGTAATTGATTGAAAAAGAATGAATATTGGTAAGTCAGCGATTCCGGAATTTGGACTTGACTACATATGTAATGTTCATATTTGGATTTGAAATATCCTGTGTTGATGTCTTAGATCTATATATCATGAATATTTGGAACTGTACAGGTTTTATTTCGTGGCATAGATGCGTGAAATTGACCAACATTTCATCTACAGTTCACAGTCGCGGCTCGGAGGATTGGTTGGTTCTTTAGACTAGTAAATTAGGAGATGGTATTTTTCCAGCATATAGAATCGCCTTGAAAACAATTTTTATAGCGATGACAAAGCGTGAAAAGATATTTTCACATACTCCAAAACGATTCAAAAAAATTGACTGAACGTATTTCTGCTGTTATGTTCAGAGTAGATTTCACATACATTCAAATGCACTATTTTGCGCACTTAATAAATGTCACTGATTTTAAAAACAAATGCATCAAAACATAATTATTGAAGCAAGAGATACTAAAGATCCACAAGGTGTTGGTAGTAAAATATATAAAGTATAGATCCGGATGCCGAAATGTTTCCGATAAGTTTTGCAATGATTCAATCCAATAGTTCCGACTACGCGGACTATCTTCGAAATACTTCAGATAGTGTTGAGGACAAAGGCGACCATAAAAAGTTTAACAATCTCTTGAAGATGAAATATGGGACAGGGATAGTGGAAATACTGACAATATTTTCGTCAATATTACTAAAAATATGATAGTGAAGATAACGATGATTTATTGAAAGACTCCTGTCAAATTGTTAGGAAAAATATTTTCCCATAAGACGCCTACCGGACCTAATCCGTGGTTGAATAAGTTCTCCGTACGTAATTTACAAAGAAGTAATCTATGGCCTATAAGTCACCGGAAAATCCATGTTTTATTGTGGAAATGATGACTATTTCTTTTTGTGGATATGATGAAGATGTGAAATGAGGAAAACCTCGCTTATTTGCGACTACAAAAATTCTATAAGTGCGATTATAATTCTGAGTATTGCTATAGAAGCGACAACTACTCCCCTCCACCTTACATGTCCGAGAATGAGCAATGGCCGAAAACACACCCAACACCACCAAGAAATCGCCTTTTTCAATTCATTTTTCGAATGAAGTTGACACTGTAATACAATAAAATGTTAACAATATGATGGGGAACGACAGGGTTGGGTTTTTGCAAAAATATGTCTATAAATAATCTTGTTAAATTTATTATTCAACAGCATCTTCATCTCTCCTTTCTACTTCATGTACTGCCCTACGAAGCTTCATTTTCTGTTCTGACTCTTCCTCTGCGTGTTTTCCACTTCTACGAAGTTCACATAAATGACGGCGACACACTGTTTCTTTTTATTGATTGACTGTTCGAAAGTGATTATGAAAGTAATGGGGGTGGAAATGGTGTTGGTAATTAGAGGTATTCTGAAAGAAGCAGAAAAACCGTTTCCGAAGATTGCCAGCAAGAAATATCTGAAGTAGAGGTCGGAAATGGGCCTGAATTAGGTACTGTATGTGAATGAGATGTAGTCTCATGTCGCTATGAAATTGTTAACGAAACTTCGTTGACAAAACCGGTCGTAACGAAAGGAGGTAGTATTCAAAACAGGACATCGATATAGGGATGCCTTCTTCCTTTCATTGCAGCTGGAAATGTTCTACGATATATTCTTCAATTGTTCAAAGATGATAGGGATCTTATAGGTACCGCCCACTGTGAGCGGGAATTGGAGTTAGTTTATTTTGGAAACATAGTATAAATAATGAGAAGTAAGAATCAGAACTAAACAACGGCCTTCGAATATCCAATAACGGGCCATGTATATATCTTTTTTACTGCAGAATCATTTCGTACAATGATATTCTGTTGATATTGAACTGTTATGGAACTGTTTATGATTTGTATTTCCTGCATGGTGCAGTTTGTCGCGGTGAGATGAAAGAATCTAATAGAAATGAGGGATTTACAGTACTTCATGACAGTGACGTTGATGTGAACAGTGACATTGAAAGGGAGTATGGTGGCTCTACGGAATCTGACCGTTATAAATCCGGACAGAAATATGATGATTATGTGGACAGTGGTATGAGTACATAAAAGGGGATTGTGCGGTCTATATTCTTCACTCTGAGAGAATTTAATTAATTAATAAACTGTTGGAAACGATTTACCAGTTTTGAAACTTGCTCATGTTTTGAAAAAATGTAAGTTAGCCTCATGAAGCTATGACGGCATTACCTCAGAACTAGTATCCATGGAATGTGTCTGCATCATGAGCGTAAATAAAAAAATATGTCAAGGTAACTTCTTTTCACGTTGAGAACTTGTATTTTATGGGGATTTATGTACCATATTATTTATAGAAGCAAATAATGTTTTTGCAGACTCTTTTAGTGAAGGACATTCTTTCAATACATCTAGAAGTGTGGCATTTATTACTTTCTTTAATTTTGATCCTTAGAGTGATTGTAAAAGCGCTAATTCGTCATTGAACGTGACTTGTTGTGCGATTTGGATAATTTCTGATGTTGAGTTTCTCCAGGTGGTATTTTGATAGCTCTCACACTGAGGCGGATATAGTCGGAGTCCAGATCTAATTATCATTAGATATATGCACCCTATATCTTGATTTCACAGAAACAAATGGAAGTGATGGACGTAAATTAAGTAGATTCCAAGGCTCCTTGCATGATTTGAACTCTCCGTTCTTGTTTATTAGATTTGATGTCAGCTTGAAAAGTTGGAGGAGGAAAGAGCAGTTCCTTATGTTCTGATGAGAAAGAAATTTCCCCCTTTTTGAAGTAAACTATGATAATGTGTGGGCTGTGTCGGAAGTTTTCAATGATTGATTGAAGGTAATGACCTTAAAAGTGATCGAGGAAAGTTTTTACTGAAAGTGAAATTCCGTAAAAACATGTTATCTTTAAACAAATTTCTTTGTTTGTTGAGCGCTATCACACGTTCAGAACAGGTAGATTGTATGCGTGTATTGAAATCAAGAAATTAACTTCATTCTCGATTTTGTATGCAGTGGAAGCAAAATAAAATTTTGTAAAAGTGCCTGTAACTGAAACTTTGTTGTATATTTATAATTATATACGGACAAATTTTGGATTAGGAGTGAGAACGACAAACAGCACATTGTTTGGGATGGTGCCGAAAATTAATTTATAATTTATAACCTTTTTATTCGCTTTCATACTACGTAAACATTCCACTGTTTGATGCATACCCCCCCGAATGAGGTACTTTTTCGAAAAAGTTCTCAGTAATTGGAGCTGTAGAGGAAACTGAGAATGAAGCGTATCTTCTTCGACTTCAGTGAAAATGAGCACTTTGTTTGTCATCGCCACAAGTTCTTTTTCTAACTTCAGCAAATGTTACTCATCACATCTGAGGCCATGTCTTGAAAGGCATGGTCGTTCTTCAATGAAGCATATTTTACCGAACAGATTTTCATTATGATGGATATAATAATAACGGATGAGCCGTCTTCCGATAGTGCTCTCATTGAGTTCGCTGTTTCCGAGTTTATTGAGAAAAATAGACAAATTTGTGCAAAAAGGCTGAATTGGACTTTTTGATGTCAGTTGTAGCGGTAATAGTGGGACTAGGGGTGGCTTATGATGGAAAAATTAAGTTTTAATCACCGAAAATTTGGTCAATTTTATTACGAAATGGTCGACATTGTGAAAGGTAAGACCCCAATATATATCTCGATTTCTCACCTGTGATTGGTTAGATTGCCGAGCGGCCTGGCTTCTTCTTCATGATATCAGGAAGAAACTGATTTTCAAATTGGGTATGACCACGTTACCATTACTACGAAACACTACCGGACACTGTTTCTTCTGTGCTGTATGACGAGTGTCCAACGAAGTGTGTTTTCGTCTCCCCTATCTAGTATTTTCATCTGTAGAGGGGATATACTTCATGCTGGTGATTATTCTGTTTATTATGGGGGTATAGATCCAAAAGGTGATGTACGAATAAATATGTTGTAAGGCGTATTGGTACAAGACACCAAGAAAGAGTTTTTATTGACGGAGATTTTAATCCCAAGTAGTGGTTTTAAAAAATGAAAAGGATTTAGGGAGGAAAAAAGGGGGACTGATCCAGGTATAAAACAAAGAAATATAGAGGCAGAAAAAAGAGGACTGAGAGAGGAAAAAGAAAACAAAACAGGACTGACCTAATAAAAAAGAAGAAAAAAGAGCACTGAGCTAGGGAAAAGAGGAAAAGGAGGACTGAGCCAGGAAAAGGAAAAAAGAGGACTGAGCCAGAGAAAAGAAAAAGGAGGACTGAGTCAATCAGTTGTGGAACAATTTTCTGGTATGTACGTATATCCTGTAATCTTATAAGATTTTGAAAGTTTATGTACGTAGTATTCGGAGGTACTTGACAGTGCAGCAGCCAATGCGAAGATGGAAGTGATAAGGAAAAGAGAAATGATGGTGTCATAAATATGTATACATTAGTTTTGGAAGTAGTTTTAGATCACGATCAGTGATAACGGTTTGATAAAAAATGATGGTGATCCCCCATATTGGGTTGTTGTATAATAATCTAATGTGACATATGCCGGGATGGTCATTAAACTGATATTTGAGCAGACATAGGAGGAGGAGGTAGCAATTGTTGATTATGAAATCACTGGCCTCGCTTACGTTCCTGGAATTGTTGATCTGGAGGTGGAAGTGGTTGA
>JAULBU010048650.1:0-13248 GCA_032358235.1 Odonthalia washingtoniensis | reverse complement strand
CAACTCCACAACCTCACCAACACGATGGAGAATAGGGGAGTGTCAGTGCCTTTCCTTTTCACAAACTTCTCCACCATGTTGACTCTCCATCCCCTCTCTATCTCTTGTCAGTGCCTAGACACGTACACACGTGTCTCTACACTCACAGTCGTCGCAAGAAATCATAATCCACCGGTATAAATACCACAAGGAGGAACCTCGAAGGGCTCTTCCGAAATAATAAAGACATAATAACTTGCAATCGCCCTTCAGTCTCTCCGCTCACACAAAAAGCACCGTGAACAGTTTGTCTTTTTAAAAAAAAAGACACAACTTGATTTGAAATCATGTTACTTTGCTTTAACTCCATAAGAGCAAGTGCAAAATTAAAATTAGATTTTCCCTTTTCGTGGTAATTTCCGGCCGGTCACTTTTCCTATAGAACGTACAATTTTTTGAAGACCCGTCAACGAATTTTTTTTGCTGTACCCTAAAAGAAAGGCCTATAGGGCGACCCTTAGTTGGTACTTAGGCAAATTTCTAGATATTTCACGTTTCTGGATCCCCAGAAGCATATCGCTAAGTATATATTTTCACCTTAGCATGTCTAGACAAATTCCAGGCGTTGCGGGGACGGATTGTATTTTTCCGGCGACCCGCAAGCGTCCCGGCCCGCCGGCAAAATGTGTCACAGTGTCTACGTTCAATTCCTTTGTGAAAACCCGACTTACGGACTGTAAGTTCCTACCTCCGTTGGGGATGAAACTCACGGGACGGTCTTGAGGAGCGGGGGATTAACGGCGGCGTACGCGGTGGGACTACCCATTGAAAAGCTGCTCCGCCTCTCCAACCACAGAGATGTGAAGATTCCCTGCAGGCACTTCGTTGATACCCTCTCGCTCCCCTACTCCGGCAGGCAAATTGCATTAGGAAAGCGCGCCAAAGTTCTGGTCACACGTGTATTACCACTACGAGGAACAGTGTACACCTGGATTGGGCCTAAACGATTAAAAACTGTATTCAAATCCATTCTATGGGCAGTGCTGGCCCATGGCACATGGAAAGTGACCCTCCTGCCGTAGCTGAGAGTTGAAGAAAACGGAGATAGATCAAGATATATTAGGGGTGGACAGGCACTCCTGTCGAGAGGTGGCCGTCGAGTATCGCTGCCCCTGCTTTCGTGTATTTTGATTAAAAGAATTTGTTTCACGCAGAGCAAGAACTGGAGAACAACACCAACTCATTCTAATAATAGCCCCTTGTTAACGGGAAGAAGAATTAAATATTTATAAAATAGGCATGTCCTATGGAAAGTAGGGCCATTGTGATGATTGATCGGATCTCAGAGATCAGTAAAATAGGCGCGAAAAGGTTTTACTGATCAATTTCAATTTCAATGGTGTACAGTACTAATACTATAACACACTAATAATTGTGTAGTGATGTAATCAGCTCAGAATCATGGAAAGTCAGTCCAACGTTTCGTACTGTAATTGCTACAAAAAAATATCGTTATGGAGTTGATTTTCAAGTTGATTTATTATGATGCAATTCAAATACGATCAGTTCGAGCTTTGGGAAAGCTACCTGCTATATAACTTCTTCTCCCAGCAAATTCACTGCTGACGTCGCCGACAGCACACAACACAATCACGCAATGTCGTCGCACGGAGATGACGTCCCACATTCTGAGCATCCAGACTCCAACCGTTACACTAACGCTAACCACGCTTCACCTGATGAGACACTTCCACTATCTGATCCAAACGCTCAACTGTCACCATCCCCTTCACCGGAAGATGCAGCTATCAATGTAAATTCTAATCATATCCTATCACCCCCATCCGTTCATCGTCATCGTCAACACGTTTATGCTCAAGTAAGTACTCAAGCCGATGATGAAGAAGCAGACTATGAAGAAGTTTACACAGACGCATCACGACGACGGCCGATATCACCACCACCGCTATCAATACCAACAGATGCCCATCATTCAGAATTAGATCCTTTATATCCAGAACCTCCGCAAGCATATTATAATCGTGGAATTCCTCAACGTATAACCCATTGGGGTCGTTTAATTGCTACATTAACAGCTGTTGCATTAGCTTGTTTAGCAATTGCTGCTGTTATTGATGTATCAACACCTTCTTTTGATGGACTTGAACCAGGTCGTGATGTGCGTTCAGTAGCGGACGGAGTATTAGCCGCTATGGATAGAAGTGCTGATCCATGTGAAAATTTTTATGAATATGCTTGTGGTTCATGGTTACGATCTACTAAATTACCACCTGATGAAAGTTCATTTGAAAAATCATTTAGCGTTGTTTATGATCGTGTTAGATTAACGATTAAAGACTTACTTGAAGGTGAAATGCAAAATTCAAAAGATCCTTCTATCAACAAAGCTGGTGTTTTTTATGCTTCATGTATTGATCAACATGCAAATGGTCCTATTAATACATTATTCTTATCACCATTTCGTGATTTATTTACTCAAGCTAAAGATGCTAAATCGTTTACCAAGTTAATGTCAAGATTAACAATGATGGGTTCATCTGTTTTATTTGAAATTTATATTGGTGCTGATGATAAAGAACCAACTGAATATACTACATTTTTAGGTCAGGCTTCATTGGGAATGTCACATCGTGATAATTACTTAAGTTCGTCTGATCGTAATGTTGAAATGAGAAAAAGATATTTAATTTATATTGAAAGTATGTTAGATCCTGCTGGTAGAGCGAGATTAATCCCGAGACAGGGTCATTTGTCATTAGCCAGAGATATCTTAGAATTTGAAACTAGAATTGCAAACTTCTCACTCCCACCAGAAGATATGCAAGACCCTGTCAAATTGTATAACAAAAGACTTATCAAAGAGATGCCTTCAAATTTATACCTGGAAGATTTTTTCGAAGACATGGGTGTCGATGTGAAGAAAATGAATGAAAGCGTCGTTGTTGATAATCCTTCATATTTTGATTCATTAGATGTTATTATGAAGTCATTGGATACGGATGATAAGATGAGATCAATTGTTCAAGCGTATTTGGCTTTCCATTTGGCTGTATTAGGAGCGAAGAACGGATTATTAGGAGAAAGTGCTTATGGAGAATTATTTAAATTTCGTCAATTTGTATATGGAACAAAACAAATGCCTGAGAAATGGAAAATTTGTCAGTCATTAACAAATTCAATGCTTGGTGATGCAGTTGGATCTGCATTTGTAAAAGATTATTTTTCAGATGTACAAATGAATGTCGCGAAAACATTATCAGAACAGATTACAAAATCATTTAGTATTGAATTGAAAAAATTAGACTGGATGGACGATACAACTAAAACAGCAGCAGAATCAAAACTAGATGCGATTAATTGGAAGGTTGGATATAGTTCTAAGTTAGATACATATGATGATGTATCTGTTTCACGTGACAGTTTATCACAAAATGTGGTTGCATGTTTAATGCATGGCTTTCAAAAATCAATTAATAGATTAGGCAAACCAGTTGATAAAACTGAATGGTTCATGGAACCACAAGCAGTTAATGCATATTATTCACCTGTACGTAATGAAATGGTATTTCCAGCAGGTATATTAAGACCTCCATTTTTTTCAGATGCATATCCAGATGCTATGAATTATGGATCAATTGGGGCTGTAGTTGGTCATGAAATGTCGCATGGATTTGATGCAAGTGGTAGAAAATACGATAAAGATGGTGTATTAAGACCTTGGTGGACTGAAGCATCTGCAAAAGAATATGATGAAAGATCACAATGTTATGTGGATTTATATAATACGTATAAACCAAGAGATGTTGATATTTATGTTATTGGTAATTTAACATTGAATGAAAATATTGCGGATGTTAATGGTTTAAACGTTGCATATCAAGCTTTTAAAAGTTTGCCAAATAATTCGGTAGATGGTATTGCACCACCTAATACAGTATTAGCAAAAGAATTAAGTAATGATCAATTATTCTTTGTTGCTTATGCTCAAACTTGGTGTTCATTATATAGACCAGAAGCACTCAAATTACAAATGATGACTGATCCACATTCACCAGGCCAGTTCCGAGTACAAGGACCGTTGAGCCAGAGTGATATCTTTGCAGATGCTTTCCAATGTCGTAATGGAACAAAATATAATCCGATGAGCAAGTGTCACCTTTGGTGATATGCCTGCTTCGGTATTTACGTTGATGGATGGGACGGATTTTCATGTATGATGTAGTAATGTTGATGAAAACAATATATTTTCAACATCGATATGAAAAGTTTTGTAGAAGATTTTTTTCTTTTCTTTTCTTTCAGAAAGGAATGGGACAATATGTATGGTGTGTTTCGGTCCCGCAACCAAAACGTTTTCCACAGACTTCGTGGACAAAGTTTTGGATTTTCAAACGTTTAGTCATTCTGTGACTGTTTTTTGATAAGAATAATAGTTACTTTCCATTAACCTAGCCCAAAAATACGATAACCAGATTATCGTTTTTAAAGTTTCCAATTTTTGAACGAATAGTCAACCAATTTTAAGTCCTTCGGCAGGAGTTTGGCCAATCATTTGCCGCAAATGATTGATGAAAATCTGAATAGGTCACCGAGTCAAGCACGGAGTACCGATGACACCAGTGATTTGGATTGGGTACTGTAGATAAAAATAAAATGGCGGCAACAGGATCTAAAATACTGTAAACAAAATGATCCTAAATATACTGTAATGTACATTCTTCCGACACGTCTCCGACGTCGATCACTTTGAGAGACGAAACCGTACCGATTTGATCCTTAGTCGTTTTGTATTCCAACATCGACCGCTCGGTGACTATGTTTTGTTATACAAACTCAAAGTAAATCCAGCCTTCTTCATTTGTTTCTCGATTAACAAACATAACTTCCTCATTTTCAGTCGTTCATAACGTCACCCTATTCTCACCATCACGAGCAATCCACTGCCTTCTATCATCATATAATCTAATTGATAATACTACTTACTGCCTCTTACCTTCCAACACACACACACAATGACGAGTTTTGTTCCGAATCAGGGATTGTCATCAATGCTAAAGGGAGGTACGAAGCATGCCCAAGGTGTTGATGAAGCCGTACTTAAGAATATCGATGCATGTCGTCTATTGAGTGCTTTCGTACGTACATCACTGGGACCGAATGGAATGAATAAAATGGTTGTGAATCATCTTGGTAAATTATTTGTAACTTCAGATGCTGCTACAATTGTTCGTGAACTCGAAGTAATTCATCCAGCTGCTAAATTAATTGTAATGGCAAGTGAAGCACAGGAACGTGAAGTTGGTGATGGAACAGGATTTGTTGTTGCATTTGCAGGGGAATTATTAGTTCAAGCTGAGAAACTATTACGTATGGGATTAAGCACAAGTGAAATTGTACAAGGTTATGAACGTGCTGGTGAAGAAACGTTGGCAATATTGGAAAAATTATCTGTTCATAAAGTAGCTGATGTAAAAGATATTCCTAAAGTAGTTGAAACTATGAATTCATGTGTATCATCTAAACAATATGGATTAGAATCTATATTAACACCACTAATTGCTAAAGCATGTATATCAGTATTACCGGCAAATGTTAATATGTTTTCCGTTGAAAATATTCGTGTTGCTAAAGTGTTAGGTGGTTCTATATCTGATTCTAGTGTTATTCAAGGTGCTGTTGTTTTACGTGATGTGGAAGGTACTGTTAAACGTGTTGAAAATGCCCGTGTGGCTGTCTATTCATGCGATTTCGAAGCAACACAATCAGAAACTAAAGGTACAGTTTTATTGAAATCAGCAATGGAATTTACTAATTACACGAAATCAGAAGAAAGTTTATTAGAAAAAAAAATTAAAAGTATTGCTGATGCAGGTCTTACTGTGATAGCATCACCTAAATTTGGTGAAGTTGCTATGCATTTCATTGAAAAGTATGGGATTATGGCGATCAAATCGCAATCTAAATTTGAATTAAGGAGAATTGCAAGATCTACAGGTGCTATTGCATTAGCTAAATTAATAACACCTACAGTTGATGAAATGGGTCGCGCGGATTTAATTGAAGTTGAAGAAATCGGATCTACTAAATGTATTGTATTTAAACAGGAAAAAGAAGGATCTAGAATTGCTACTATTCTAGTTAGAGCGTCAACTCAAAATTTATTAGATGATATTGATAGAGCTGTGGACGATGCAGTAAGTATATTTAAAGGTATGACAAAAGACTCAAGATTTGTCGCGGGAGCGGGTGCATGTGAAATGGAATTATCTAAACGTTTAAATATTTTTGCTGATACTAGACCTGGTTTAGATCAATATGCCATTAAAAAATATGCGGAATCTTTAGAAATTATACCAAGAATTTTATCTGATACTTGTGGTTTAGATGCCACTAATATCATTACTACTATGGCTGCTGCGCATGCTGAAGGCAAAGAAAATCATGGTTTAAATATTGAAAATGGTGAAATTGAGGACAGTATGAAATTAAAAGTTTTCGATTTATTAACTGTTAAACATTGGGCTATCAAATTAGCTACAGATGCTGTTACTACTATTCTAAGAGTTGATCAAATTGTCATGGCTAAAATGGCAGGTGGTCCTAGTCCTAGGGATATGCAAGGTGCTGATGGAATGGATGATGCTCCTTAAAACAGTTTTAACTGCTTTCAGTTTTTTTGTGTTTTCTTGAACAGTGTGTTGTTTTTTTACACAGACAATTCATTAATATAAAATAATAAAAAACAGCAAACAATAGTGATAAGCTTAACCTTGTTCCAAATCAATTAATAATGTCACTGTCCAGGGAAGATGGTACGAATGAGACCTTTCTCAGTAGACTTGGAACCCATGTAAAGAATAAAAGGTACATAACCATACAAGAAAGCATACTATTCAATTTTCAATTTCAATTTCAATTTCAATTTCAATTTTTCACATTTCAATTTCTCAGTTAGTTTCGTTTGTAATGCTACGGCAAGTGAAATGTCGACGTACTGATGATACTGAATTAAATTTTCAAACGTACTTCCATGGCTGCTGTGCCAACGTTGAGGGCGATATCTAATGCGCCAAATAGCTTATGCATACGTTCTCGGTTGTCCATTTCGACGGTAGGATTCTAAAGGTGGGAAAAATAATCTTTTCAAAAAGAATAAATGATGATGACGACGACGCTGACGATGACGCTGATGATGACTAGATGATGACTCGGGAGCTTAACGTTTTAGCTACCTGGGACATTTGGCTCTATTTTCTGTGTTTGATCCGATGTACATACAGTAAAGAGTCATAGCTGTTTCGATTACAGTACAATGATATTTCGTGTCATACGTGTATATGTTTCGAAACTTACATAGAATACATGGCAATAGTGTTTATTATTTGAGATTTTGTATGTTGGTATGCACAACGAATGTTGGTACAATTGGATTCAGTATACTATAACGTTCTCCGTTGTAAACATAATAAACATAAGTAATAATACATAAATCAGACAAAGGAATAGTGATATGACAAACACAAATCGTTTATACAACAACAATCAAGTAGACAAGCACGACAATAATACAAAACCAAAAAACTTTTAAGCATCAAGACTATCATCTTCATCAGGCAATGGAACGTTAATGGCAGCATCTATTTCCTTTTCGATGTTTTTCTGCTTTTCTTCATCAATTTGAATCTCTGGTGGTTGAAGTGCTGGTGATTCAACGAATACTAAATTAGAATCGCCGATTAATTTACGCGCGATCCATAAGAAAGGTTTCTCAAAATTATAATTTGATTTAGCTGATAATTCATAGTATTGTAAAGATTTCTTTCGATGAAATGTAATACTTTTGGCTTTGACTTTCCGATCCTTGATATCTACTTTGTTTCCACATAATACAATAGGTATATTTTCACATACGCGCACCAGGTCACGATGCCATTGTGGTACGTTTTTATATGTCATTCTTGAAGTTACATCAAACATAATAATTGCGGCATTTCCTTGAATACTAAATAAATGAAAAAGTTAGAATTTTCTTTCAAATAAAAAAAAAAAGGGGGGACAACGTTGTCATTGTTTCATCAGAATGAGTAGAAGTAAAAAAAGCCCAGCCTTCCGATAAGGACTCGCTATTAACAATGCAATGACTGTAAAAAGCCAGATTCATCATATGAAAAAATAATAATTAGTAGCAATGAAAGCAATGAATGACTGTTGTTTTTGTAACTTACTAGTAACCATCACGAAGACCACCAAGTTTTTCTTGACCTGCAGTGTCCCAAACGTTCATCAGGATTTCACCAAAGTTTGTGAAGAATCTTAAAGGATGAACTTCTACACCCATAGTGGCTAGGTAACGTTTTTCAAATTCCCCAGAAAGATGTCTTTTGACAAACGTCGTCTTTCCGACACCACCGTCGCCAACTAGAACAACTTTGAATGTAGGAACATTTGGCTGTTGTTGTTGTTGAGCAGGAGCCGGAGTCGTCATTCTTGGTATATTTTTCAAGTCGCAGGATTAACGAAATCGGTTGCGATAAGCAACTGAAGATGAGGATCAGAACAAAGACAAGACTGTGGAATGTAAAAAATCTTCCGGCAGTTGGAGTTGTTTGTGGGAATTATAATGAGAAAAAATTGAAATGCGGCGGCGATTTTAGAAAATCGAAAATTTTGATCGTTTCAAAATTATCATCACGCCTTATCAGATCTGTACGATGTCTTATATAAGGGCTTGTTCGACACACCGACTAATCAAGTGAAGTTTCGGGAACAATAATTATTAATATTGACCATGAACTTTCTGTAATGTTGTTGTAACTGTAATGTACATGAATTTTGTCCGTGTCTTTGCTGTAATAGCTGTAGGAGTGTATGATGTGTTGTAGGGATGCATCATCAGTTTATTATATGTAGTAATAACAGCAATAATAATATCATAATATCATAACATTACATCACATCACATCACATCATATCATATCATATTATATCATATCATATTATATCATATTATATCATATCATATCATATCATATTATATTATATCATATCATATCATATCATATTATATCATATCATATCATATCATATCATATCATATCATATCATATCATATCACATCATATCACATCACATCACATCATATCATATCACATCATATCATATCATATCATATCATATCATATAATAACATTATTATGATATCATTGGAGATGACTTGGAGATGGACCGAAGATGGTTCTCCACATATACGCTTGGCTGAGTATAATATCGATGTTTTTATCTGTCCAATTTTGGGTCGGTAAATTTTGTAGAAACATGACAAGCTCTTGAAAATCCATTTCTAATAAATCCTCAGTGAAAGAACATAGTAAAGCGGCACACACATAAACATGAAAAACAGCAAAACCATCATTTTCAGCCAAGTATGTATCCCATACACGCACGATCAATTTAAATGGAAGTTCTCTCATTAACAAACAATTCATCCATCGAAACGCGAATTGTAAAAAATCCACTCCTTGACTTTGTAAATGTAAACATAATTCATTATTTACTCTAAATATTAAATCCCTTAAAAAATGTACTCTTCTTTGAATTCCCGGCTGTGAAAATGTATAGTAATCTTGTATATTATTTAATAGTAATGTTAAACACCAGTATGAATCACCTTCTATATCTTTTAACGTCTTATCATCAATGTCATTGTCATCAATATTTTCAATTATTAATAAATCGTTATTGTTTGTTATGTATTCAGTTAGGAATACATATATAAATGGTGTTACTAAATCATTCATACCTTGTACATAACCTGACGCAGGGTGACGCATTGCCCATACATATAGAATTCTTTGTAAACATGATTGAATTCTAGGAATTTGAAATAATGTTTGTCCAGGACTTGTCCGTGGTATATCTACTGATATTTGACGCATCATTATATCACCTTCTTCTTCATTTTCTACACTTCTTTTCTGTTTCATAGATGAATAATGTTGTTCTACTGCCTCATGATATTCTCTTCTTTTTCTTTGTATTGTATCATTACGTCGACCTGATGTTTTCGGTAAATACCCCAATAATAATTTCCAACAGGTTGGTCGATATTTATTTGGTAATCCAGACCAAGTTATTTTTTTCAATGCATCTAATTGTACTGTTGGTTCACATAACAATAGTTCTATTTTGTCACATATTGAATTCGTTCGTGTTATAGACAATGTAGTGTTGTTGTTTGTTTCATTTTCATTTTCATTTTCATTTTCATTTTCATTTTCATTTAAATTCGATGTAGAAGATGAATCTGATGCGGGTTGTTGTTCTTCAGGTTCAGGTTCAGGTGCTTTTTCCTTTTCCTTTTCCTTTTCCTTTTCTTTTTCTTGCTGTTGTTGTCGTCTCTGTCGTTCAACATTGACCTGTAATAAAGAAGACCAATCAACAGGTGGTGAAGAACGAATGATATTTCCAGGGTACAAACCGTCAGGATCCGCAAATATAAGGTATTCTTCATCCATGACGGAATTAAACGTGAGTGAAACACAAATACAAATGTATGTTTATGCGCAGGTTTGAAGATGGGAGCAATGAATTTTTCACTGTGGAATACAGCTATTGTCCTAACACTAATTTTGAGCAAGTAAAAAAATTACTTTAAAAGTAAAGTAGTGCAGTGAAAATATATGAAACATTTTTAATCAAATCGCCTTTTTGCTAAAAGTGCTCCACAATTACGACAAAATCTAGAATCTCTTTGATGGCCTTTCAAAAAACAACGCTTGCACTAATAATAATAAGTCAGAAATACAAAACCACTCTAAACAGAAAAATGTGAAAATCAACATGCATAGTGAACAACACTTACCTCGATGTCGCTGTCATTCAATGCTAGAAACACTGATTTCGATTCTGGATCTGAACTTGATATTGCAGATCCTAACAATGTTCTATCCCTTACAAATTCAGCTTCTTCCATTTGCATTTTCCTTTTCGCTGATAATCTTCTAACGCTTTCAAGCTCAGTTAGTTGGTACGGTACTAAAACAGCACCTGTTAAAACAGTTAAAACGGTAACTTAGAAACAAAAATGTTAAATGTTAGAACGTAATAACAATAAAAATCAGACAAACAAGAGAAATGATGAAATATATGTATATTCCTGTATTCATATATGTACATACTTATTCTACCCCATGAAGTTAAGGGAGTAACATCACCGAAACCAACAGTGAAAAGAGTGATAGTTGAGTAATAAAAGGCATCAAAAAAATTAAGTATGGTTGGGTTGACATCTTTTTCAACAACATAAAATAATCCAGCACTTACGTATAAAAGACTAAATACAGAAAGACCAATACTAGCTAAACGAACTTGCACATTTGACATAGATTCCATAATTTCAACACTTCTATCAGTATCCATAACAACTCTTTGAATTCTTAAAATTCTACTCAATCTTAAAATTCTTACAAATAATCCTTCTGATTGATCTGTAATAATCGAGGCAAATCCAAATGGCGCAATAGCTATAAAATCTATTATCATACCTCTTGATAATAAATATCTAGGTGATAATCCTTTACCATACCATCTAGCAAAATATTCTAATACAAATAATATAGATAAATTTTGTTCGTACGATTGAAAGGCTTCATGTAAAGATGGCCCTACATCTATTGTAAGTAATGCAAATATGAAACAATTTAATGATACTAATGTTGATATTATTAAATCTGCTAATGGATGATTTAATACAAAATCTAATTCTAATGAAAATGGTAATTTACCAGATGGATATATTATTGTATCATTTATTTCATTTTTTCCTTCTCCATCTATTCTAGATGATGATGATGATGATGACGACCTACTGCTCATTGTTGGATTCACTATTCTTTTAAATGACTGTTGTTCAAAGTTTACTGGTTTAGGTTTAGTGGCATCGAAGTCAAATCGTCTCTGATTTTTTATTTCGTCTACTCTGTTCAATCCAATAACCCATCCTGTTCTTGTCCGTCGTCTTTCAGTTAATACTTTACTTCCACCTCCAGTGAATATGAAACCATCATTAACAAAACATGTGCCTGCCATCTGACTGACTGAAACTTTATATACGTTCGCTGCTATTCAAGTTGAAATTCCACACCCAAAAAAGAAAGAGATAGCAACAATGTTGCTCAATTTGAAAAAAACAAACTTATAATTTGTTGAAGCTGTCGAAGTGAGTTTACATGCAAATTCGCATAGTTTTTTATTAACAAATATATTACCAAATATACACCACAGATAATCGTGTGGACTTTATTTTCTACGCTTCGCGCATATTTGAATTATTACATTGTCTTATCCAATCATAGCTCCACACGTTTAAATCGATAAAAATTTTATAATAGAAACGCGCCCGCTAGAGCACTAGACTAATCACATCAGTCATTCTATTCATTCAACAAACAATAATTGTATTAACTCCAACTTGACGAATAATATTATGATATCTCACAGACAACTGAACCGTTGAACATGGAAAATTCGTACGTGAAGATAAAACACAATACAGATTTGTTGAAATCCTTATTCTAGACGGATGCAATGGTGACGGAACATCGGGTAAGACAAATGAGTGAATCGAAGAATTAACAACGACGACCAGTACACAACATCTGCACTCCAAATTTCCAAATAATGCCTCACCATCTCTGGAGGGTGTGTCAGTGGATTGTAGGGCAGAGAACAAAATTGACATTCAACCAGGTTGCATACTTTTAACAAAGATCACGAGCATCATGGAGCGTAACTATGCTTCCGTCATTTTCAAACATCTAGATTTTACGCTAGCCAACCGATAAATGAAAATGTTACCCCTATGAATTTTATAAGGATCGGGTTTGTCATACAAATCATACAAATACAAGTTGACCCGTTGCGCAGTTCCTTGATTTGGAACTCCCAAGTTTTTTAAGTCCATATGTTTCATTGGCTTCTGATCCTTAACATATCGATCATTCTCCTTGTGTGCCTTGTCACTGTGCACGAAAAATTATGAAGCAACAGCTTGAGATACAAGTTGAAAGTTTGTAGTTTTATGTGGCTCCTTGATCCTAAGTCAATACCATAATCATTCTCGTTCGCATCTATTGTGTCATTGATAATTTTCGGGACTGCCTTATCCGGATACCATTTGTCCGGATACCATTTGTCCTTCGACACTCCTTGATTTATCTTCTCGGCGCTCAATCCTATGGTCAAAACACG
>JAULBU010048639.1:0-13249 GCA_032358235.1 Odonthalia washingtoniensis | reverse complement strand
TTTCTGTTCATTTTCTACACATAAATTTCATCCCCGACCGGTTGTCAATTTCCATTTCTATCAATCGGCCTTTACTTTCAACCTTTTATTGATCAACATGAACTACCCAATAGGTGTACTTCCTCATCCTTTGGACGGCAGACAGGTAGGCAGTGGCACCGTTTACCTCGGTACAGCTATGGAATCTCAAATTGCAATTTTCAATGAATGAAAGAAGGAATAAGGTCGTATATCTCCACTTCCTTGCCGCCCAGTATCCTATTCACATAGGATCCGAGAAACAGCTGAAAAAGCTCTCGCAAAAAGCATAATTTTACGTCCATTCATTGGCGTGAAGTCATTTCACGAAATAAGTACTATAATTAGTTCTGGGGACCTTTCGAATGAGATGGCAATAGCTGAGGCAATAATTGCTACTAATTTCCCACATGTTAAAACAACAGTTGGTGACTGGTTGGCCCATGAAGCTGTTTTAAACAAACTTCGTGTTTGAAGCGAGTGAAAACTACCACTGCAGGACTAGGCGGTAATACCGGGAATTCGTCTATGGTAACAGTTGAAAGAAGAAATTTAAGGACAAAATGAAAGGTTCCAAACGTTCCACCATTAACCAATCAAAGAAGAGTAACCATTTATTTAAAAAAAAAGTGATACCGGGAATAGTTCAGCAAAATTCCGTTCTATAAATTTCGGTGATGGAGAAGGTAACGGGAAAGATGAACGAGTATCCCAATCTCCAGAATTTAGTGCCGAGCAAGAGGAAATTGCTAAGTTGGAGGTTGCAATTGAAAAGAAGAAACGTGCTATTCAAGCGAAGAAAAAACCATTAAAATGAAAGCCGAAGTGTCTACTGCTGGGAAACGGACGATATATTTGGACTCCGATAGCGAGTAATTTGTTTAAAATAGAGCTTGTTTCATTCTGATTTATAAATTCCGTGGCTCAAGACATCTACTTTGGGTTATTAATAATGGATGATTAGTCAATTACTGATAATGGAAATTATAAAACAATGCCAAATTTGGAAATCTCTTCCTTTCTTCTTTCTTCGTATATCTACAAACTAATAGTCTTCATGCCATCATTTAAAGAAACTTTTTGTGACTTCTACAACATAAATAAAATCAGACAACCCCAAAATTGAATTCCCATGAACATGTACTCAATCTAAAACATCTCCATGTCTTGCTTTAACAATTTTACTACATTTAACACTGACTAATATGCACATGATTTGCACATTTGCCCGTTAAATACCCCTTTTGAAGTAATTTCCAACCTCCAAAGTATCGAATAAACAATTGAGACAGTAAGCATAGAATTCGTTTGTACGGTACATGCAATCTCAGGTCACTTTTTTTTCATGCCTTCCCCACACTTGCTTCTTATACTAGCACCTTCTCTCTACTTTCATTAATGAATTTGTTTCACTTCCGACAACCTGAATTCAATCCCATGTACATAAAAGATGGGATTTTATTACGTCTGATAATAAAAAAACTGAATGTAAACATCAATTTGATGTTTACATTTTTTTAAATGTAAACATTAAAGGGTACAAAACATTAAAATGTATAGAAATGTAGAACATTTCAGAAACATTTCTACATTTCTGTTTTTGTTGGTTACGAAAATTTATTTAATGTAAAACATTTGACAAACACTGTAAATATGGTTTCAATTGTCTGTCAAATGTTTTACATTTACATTTACTGAAAACATTAAAATATTGAGTGCCATATAAATGTTTGTCAAATGTTAGCGCTGTAAGTTTTTGTCAAACTTTTGACAAACATACTGTATTTTGTCAATTTGGGACACAAACATTTCACAAGCATTTGTAATCGGGCCAGACATTTGCCAAACATATGCCGAACATTTATGTCCAGTTTTTCTGCTAGGGTGAGAGGGATAATGGAGAAGAGGTGGGACGAAGGTGTAGTATCAACAATAAAATTTACAGATCCGGAAGCACGGTTTGACGCTTTGGATAGTGGACGACTGTCACACGTGTCACATGTGTCATATATACTGTAAGTGTTGCGGACTTTTTTTGAACCGAGAAAAAACCTTGGTCCACAGTAATTGAACTTTTTAATTGAAAAGAACGTTCTTTATTTCAAGAAAACGTTTCGAACTTTTTTATACTGAACACTGCACTCCTGCAGTAAGTGAATTCTAAGTCATTTCACTTATCCAAAACTCACTATTGACATTATTAGGACATTGAGTACACTACTATACCCAATCAGAGTACAGTTGATTAAAAGTTTTGTTAAAAAAATCGAGGTCTAGACTGTATCTTAACCCATTCGTCGCAATTACATTTTTTAATTTAATAAATTACTTTTTGACAATTTTTGAAATTAATGAATTACTCTTTGAATTTAATCGGGGTTTTTGTGCCAGTTTAAACTTCACTTTGCCCCGATATGCTTGTATTGACATTTTACAATCGTAAAATGTCAGCAACGATTTTCTTCCAATAATATTATATATTATATGGGTCCACTGTATACCCCTTTTCAATTTTTTAAAAGTTCATCTACTGTGGGCTTTGCATTTTTTTAAAAAATTATACTTTTGAGTGTAATGGAGCATATATTTGGTGCTGTGATGAGAAAACTTACAGGAAGTGTATTGGTATTTTGTTGAAAAAATTCTAGTCTGCACTTCGCATGTATTTCAAATATATTTAGTTATAAGTTATTTTAAACATAATTATTGCATTCAATTTTTTAATCAGAAAATAAATTTAACTGACGCTCTACTTTCTATTTAGATTAATTGTTCCGACCGGTTGACCCGACAACCATATTTTTAAAATGTATGGTGCTCTGTAGATGGCACTGTGATTGGTCCATGTGTTAATTGAAGATTCAGATTTTTTTATGCTTCCACTTATGCTTCCAATTTGTTTGCCACACTTTATCTCTCTCATCTATATTATTTCAGACCCTCTATGTGTCAATTTGTTTCCATGCCTGAAGGGAATCACACTTACATATTCAACAATAAACAGTTCACAAGAATGACGCGTTTATCGTTTATCGCCTCATTCGCGAATAGGCCTCACGCGTAACAATCGTTGTCTGCTGGCAGACGCCGAGAGTTTTATAGTTTCCTAAAGGTAGCACATCGTGCGAGGCACTATCCTTCAAGAAGCATTTTGTAAAGTTTATTTTATTTTTCACTTTTCACTTTTCTTCATTGACTTTCTTTTCTTCATTTGTCTTCGCTAATTATCGCTACAACACCACTGTACGCTTTAATCTTAAATCTTCACCGAAAGGGAGAGTGGGAACTTGAACCAACGGCTTTGGGTTAGACTACTGGTGATACAGTAAATGGTTACTTTCTGGAGTAACTAGTCAAAACCCGTTTGTACGACTGTCTAGGAATACCTGGGTCAAACAAACGTTCATCTGACGCTGTTGAACATGAACCTCGAGAAAATCAGGTTTCAGCTCCAGTGCTGTTAACACATGTCAACGGGGGGGCACTGCTGAACGGGTTGTTCTATCGTTGGTAACATTATTGTAGTACTTGGCCGTATTGAGACTTTATTCTGAATTTTCAACTCTACGCTTTCGATCTTCGAAAAAAAATAATTATAATTATAATTATAATAGTAATTAATTACTATTTATTAACATTCAAAGGTTTGGTAATATACAAAAAATTTAACGGTACGGATTTATTTATTTTAATTTATCGTCCTTTGCACGCTTTGTGGTTAATATACAAATAATGGAGTCCTCAGAATTTCATGACAAAGAAGTTGAATCATTTATAATTGATTGTGCAGCTGAAAAATTGAAAATGATGGTTTATCAGTGCGGTACAAAGAGGACATTACTCCAGATAATATAAGGGATGTAACTCATGCAGTACGGCGCAAATTACAGGATCACTTAGAAAATTATGGCGTTCCCTGTGGCCGTGGTTCTGATGATAGTATTCAATACCGTTTTTTAGGTCTTAATAATCCAGAAGTTCCACCAATAAATAATGAGACTAAAAGTGAGACTCAATATTTTCCTTCGGATGTTCAGATCAATGCAAGCAATTCTGCAAAGCAAGATGTTTTAAAAAATTCTTGTAGTAAAGAAGACCAGTATGCGGGACCATATGATGGACCAATAATTTCTTCCGTGAAACGTCCCTTCTTACAATACTGTGATTCTTTTGACGTTTCAGATGAACAAAGATTATCTACATTACACATTATGTTTCGTGACGAAGCCCTTCGTTATTTACTAGATCAGGTAATCCCAAATTTCACAAACGTGGATGGAGTTTTCAACAGGTTACAATCGCATTTTATGACGCCATCACACAGAGAAACATACACCACTGAATGGAATTCTCTTCGCTTTAAGAATATGAAATTGAAAAATGATTCAAAGTCGAACTCTGAAATTCTTTATCTACTCTTTCAACGAGCCCGTGACCTGCAAACTCTTCTGGATGATGCTTATCATTCTCCATTGCTTCGACGAGACTGTATTATACGAGCTGTCAAAGATGAGGTGTTCTATACTCCTCTTATCACTGCAACAGTTCCTTAATATCCTAATCAGATACACACAAGACTGCACCAATGCATACAAAAACGTGATTCATCCCCAAATAATCCATTATCATCGTCAAAAGAAATTTATTTTGCAGATGAGCATGAGGATGATACAGAGGATGATACAGAATTTGAAATATTTTACAATGATTCTGGTTCTCCATTCTTCAAAAGAAGAATCATGCGTGGGTCATCTTCCTTCTCAACTTCCGATAACAGAAGTAATCAACCTTATTGCCCGTATTTCAGAAGAAGCAATACGTACAATCGTTATAGTCCATCCCGTTTCTCACGTGTCCGTCAATATACCAGACCAACTTCGTTGAATCGTGATTCAATGCCTACAAAGAATCCTACCAACAAATTTTTAAAGGTAATTCTGTGCAATATATGCAACTCCTGGTTCCACATTGCCCGATTATGCTCATCCCGTCAAAATTACTTTACTAATTACAATGATGACTCACCGGAAATACCTACTGATAATTCTGTGAAGGATTCTTTTAATATAAACGGTACTTTGGAAGATTATAATTATGCTCAAGATAACGTATTTTCAAGTTTGACCATTTCTGAAGAACCGCAAGTAAACATGACATATTCACCACAGTTTGAAGCTCTATATATTTCACTTGCATATAACATGGATCATGAGACTATGAATCCACGCCATGAATACCACTTTCATGAACGCCGTGGATTCATCCTTCTTTTAATCCTATTTTAGTTGTAATACATAAAAAGTTCAATATAACTGCCAATATCACATTTCATGGATTTTGTCTGGATGAGGGTGCACGAGAATCCGTGCCTGGTTTGAACAAATGGTTTTCGTATATTAATTATTATCACATACCGAAAGAGCTTTGTCGAATGCACCCATCGAGTCATCCATCACTTTTGGGGGGGAAAGGGAAACAACAAAGTGCAGGTGGAAAGCTTAGGAACAGTTATTATACGCTTTTCGCTTCCCGGTCACTGATACTTTGACTACAAGTCGCTATTACTAATGAACTATGTTCCTATGCTAATTGGATTACAAACACAAATTAAGCTGCGCACAGTTACAGACAAAAATCCAACAAATCCAAGTGCAACGCTCAGTTCTGTTGGCGTAACATTCCATCTTACTAAAACATTCGGCCATCTGTACTACTTGTTTTTCCAAACAATGAGTACTTACTTTCCATGGGTGATCTGGCTCAAATTCAGAGAAATCTTGGTCATCCCCCTCCCGGATCCGCTCATAGCGCATTACGCCGAACATATTCTGTTGAGACTGGGGCGTCTGATTTGAACAAATTACAGGATGTCGAAAACCAATGGAAAGCATGTCAGCTATTCACAAAACAACATAACCGATATCGTGCGGTTTTGTCGGATCAATGTGTATTTAATTATGACGTTGCTGTGGATGTGATGTTCTTCAAGCAACAACCTATTCTTCACGTTAACTGTCGTCAAACACACTTCTCTCATGCTACATTAATACCTAAACAGGATTCGTACACACTTTGGTACTGCTTCATAACTATCTGGGTTGTTCCCTATCTTGGGTTTTCTTACAATCTCTTGGTGGACCAAGCTAAATCCTTCCTTTCAGTACAATTCAGAGCATTGGCAACCTCCCTTCGATGTAATCTTGTTCCTATCGCTGTTGGATCACATAGATACTACGATCCTCTTCGCCGAATCGTAAAAAAACTACTAATTGATCATCCTTCCGCACCAATTAACCTCATTATAGATGATGATAATCTAGCTATATCACATACAATAGGACCTGATGGGTCATACCAGCGATCCTAGACTTTGGGGTACAACCACGGTTACCCATTGTAAATTATGAACAACAACCACAAACTACCGTGAATAGAATGAATTTAATGACAACAGCACGCAGAGAATATGAAGCAATTGTTTCTCAACTTCGTATAAAACGTGCATTACATACAACTGCACCAAAAAAACGTATGCATGATGCTACACCAAGAGATGAAGTGTTGGTTTATCGTGAAAAGAAAGGCATAGATGGGCCATATATCTTCTAATATCGTGACGGAAAATTATCAGTCGTATTGGATGAGAAAGGAATTGAACACCTATTTCATAGTACGATGCTGAAACCATACTCCTGTCCACGTCTACCTATACAAGATCTACTAAACTCCACAGATAAGAACACGAGTGATCCAGAAGTACAATTAATTGAGATGGTTCATAATGATAAAGACCCCCGTTTTAATAAAAGTCGACATAAAGAGTATGATGGAATTGTATCAAAAGGAGGAGTACGGGTTGTCAATAAAGCAGATTTACCTACAAATGCAAATATCATCGGTAATCGCTTCGTGCTATGTATCAAAGATCCGGGTACTGATACAGAATGATTTAAGGCCCGATGAATTCTTCAAGGACACACTGACAAATACCGGTCTAGTATTTCTAATAACTCTCCAATTCTCATTCGTATGATGTTCCGCATAATCATTTCGATATCAGTCAATCTATTCAATTTAAATATATGGACTCGTGATGTAGAACAAGCATACATGCAATCTAAACCTCTTGATAGAGATGTTTACACGCTACAACCTCCAGAAGCTCAACTTCCAACATCAAAAATTCTAAAGATTGAGCTCCCTCATTACGGATTAGTAGAATCAAGCTCTTTCTTCTTCGATGTATACTATCCCATATTTACGGTTGCTCTTAATATGAAATCTTCTGCATTTGATTCATGCTTCATATTTCAAAAAAAAGATAGTGAATTAACTGTCGTTGCTGGGTTAGAAACTGATGATTCACTAAATACTGGAACTATATCATTCCAAAAAAAGAATAGCTTGCTACCAAGTCTTTTATAACACGAAAAAACAGTGATCTGCCTTCTCATTTTCTAGGATGCCTCATCGAAAATGTTGATGGTTCTTTTCATGTTTCTCAAGATCTACACATTGAAAAACTGACCTCCATGAATTCCAAGGACATTGACCATGATATATTTCGCACCATAAGAGGTCAGTTACTTTTCATTTCACACTCAAGCCGCCCCGACATATCATATGGTGTTTCGCAACTCTGTCAGGTTCCATATAAGGAAACTACCTCGTTGAATTTTGAGCTGTTAAACTCAATCGTTCATCATCTCAAGAATACAAAGTCAATGAAAATACAATATCCAAAACTCAACAGTACACAGTTAAAGATTTACGTTTTCGTAGATAGTGGATATAACACCACTTTGGATCGTACAGGTCAACTAGGTCTACTAGTGTTTCTTATAGATGATTCAAAGAATTTCCATTTAATTTATTGGTCATCTTCCAAGTGTCAACGTGCAACTCGGTCTATATGAGCTGGTGAGACATATGCATTCTCTAACGGCTTTGATTACGGTATGAGCATCAAATTACTGTTCAAGTCAATGAAAATGGATGTTCCTCTATAGATATCCACTGATTAAAGAGTATTTTCGATAAAATTACAGCCTCTAAGAGTTTGCTTGAATCGCGTTTGATGAATGATATTGCAGAAATTAGACGTTCCTACCGAGAAAATGAAATCACAAATGTGGATTGGATTAGATCGGCTCAAAACATTGCCGACAATTTGACTCGTCATACTGGTAATAAACTGCTTCATGATGTTATGAATAATAGTCGTTTAGAATTCATAATCGAGCAGTGGTTATACAAAACTGATGCCTAGCATTTTAAGAAAATAGAAGAAAAAGAAAAAGAGCGAATGTGATTGGTCCACGTGTTATTTGGAGATTCGGATGTTTTTTATGCTTCCACTTGTGCTTCCAATTATGCTTCCACTTTTCTTCCCACACTTTATCTCTCTCATCTATATTATTTCAGGCTCTCTGTGTGCCAATTTGCTTCCATACCTGAAGGGAATCACGCTTACATATTCAACAATAAACAGTTCACAAGAACGACGCGTTTATTGTTTATCTCCTCAGGCACAGACTGTTCCATACAAGAGCCGCACCTGTCGTTAAACGGAAATTGTTTAAATTGGTAATCGATGCCAAGAAAATCTAAGAAACAGATTTTCGAGGGCGTCTTTTATATCGGTAACAAAACATAAAACATAATTGTATTATGAGTAAAACATATCATATTATCATATTATATAAGAAGCATCTTAAAACATAGAACTGACTCATAAAATAGAAATAGTAGAAATACGTTACGTTTACAGTAGTAAATATCTTAACGGTATTTTGTAAACGTGTAGATAGTGTACTGTAAATAAAATTGATATGCAAATAGAGATTAACATTCCCTCTTCTTCTTTTTGTCCGAAGCACCGTCCTCAGTATTGGTTCTAATTACCCATTGTTCGATTAGATGGTCTAAAATAAAACTTGATAGTACACGGTCTAAAATATTATCGTTCTTGAATTTTGTTAACGCATCTTCTAAATTATTCGCGAAGTTAAGAAATGCAATTGTATCAATCTCGAATTTATAATATGGCCATTTAATTGTTTTTAAGTCAATCATCAAACGCTTCTCGATAGTTCTTGTTGCCTTGGTGTAACGATATGTCGTGTCATATCGTTTCACTGGAATACCGTACGAACGTCTTACAGTCATAGCTTACAGTCATAGCTTACATATGTACTTTACAGTCTTACAGTACGTTAGTCCACGTGTCTCGTAGACACTAAAAGCGCCGCCGCCTTCGGAGAATGCAATAAGAAATTCAGTTCCCCATAAATAAACTGAATTCCCTTTCTCCTCCGAGGAAAAGGGACACACAATTCACTCACAATCGACTGTCACGACATACCTTCGCCACAGTGATCACTACTACGATCGTACATCTTATCAAATCGATTCCCCCGTTTCTATAACAGGCTATTCGTCACCATGTCGTCATCTGCAAACTCATCCGCATCAGGTTCGAAATTCGTCGCAACTACCGTCGATCATCCCCGCCTGTGCAGCACTGACTCCGCATCAATTCGTGTCTTTCTCAAGTCGTACGATCAATACGTCACATAAATCAAGGAGCGCGCTAAGCAACTTGTCACGACAGATGCCGTCCCGACCCATGTCATCCGACCGGTCAACCTGAAGTTTTGCACCGATGTGAATTGGCTCGACTCGCTAATCGCTCTGTGATTTCATCTGCAATGTGACGAGCTACGAAGATCTCACCGATAACGTGCTGCGCGAATATCTCGACTCCAAGTCGCAATAGTCCAAAACTGTTGCGACTCTAGATGCTCTCGACGATATCGTCCGGAAGGAATTGTGCACCAACATGCAGGATACCAACTCTAAATCAAGAATGGAGAACATACTCGTCTCCTAACACAGTCTTTTGCGCCATAATGGTTTGTCGTGAATACTTTCCGACAATCAAAAAGTCGCAGTCCACCACGTTTTAACATCTATTCGTCCAATGTCTCTACAGACTCGTCTTAAGTCGGATCCCGATTTCTCACACCACGCCCTTCGAAAAGACTTCAAGTCGTTTATGGCACATGCAATCAAGCTTGCCGAATCTTCCCAACTTTTTGACAATGGAAAAACAAGAAACGACGATAGCGCCAGATTAAAGAAAAACCAGAACCGTGGTGGAAACCGAGCAGCCTCAATCTCCGATAAAACCAAGTCAAAATCATCGGCTACGTCCGGCAAGGAAGCTCTTGTATGCCTCTTCAGTCCTCATAAGGAAAACTTCTTACGCCATTATCTCCGTGATTGCCGCGACTGTCCAGACGATGAATGCAAAACCCTTTTTAAACAACTCGCCGAGGAAAAGGCGAGGACTAGACGGTCGATATCAAAACGCAGCAAATTTGCTGTACAAAAGAAAGATAATGGCAACAAATCGAATGCCACTGGTTGTCTTAATCAGGCCTCCGACTTGTCTAGTCCGTCGTCATTCCCAGTCACAGTTTCCGACAGTACCGAAACGATGACCACAAATGGCCGTACAGATTATGGAAGCGATGAAACAATCGTATCATCAACCGTCGCCGAACGTACCGCACTGAACGGTATCGGGAAGATGGCAAAAATTGACAAAGTTAATCTGCAAGTGGCACTCAAGGATGGCGACTCTGCACAGTCGTTTACGTTCTCCCGCACATGGAAACCACCTCGTACCATCCTCAGTCTAGCTGCTGAACCTCTTGCTCTCGTCAATGTCAAATACCTCTACGCGGGCGCCAAATTAGCTGCCGAAGAGCTTCTGATCGGTTTACCGGTTTTAAAATACCTCTTTGTAGACACGAAGACTCTTCTCGAACAAAATCGCGATGTTCTAGACGGCTTCAACTGCTCCGAAATCACCAATAATTCAACTCCAACCAACGGAGGACACATAAGTCGCTTAATGACAGCACGACAAAATGACGCTAGCGACGACTCCGAAACCACCCTCGACGAATCACATCCGCGAGTTGACTACTATCGAACCCGCGAGGAACATGATCCTTTCCGAGACACATCTTTGCTAGACCCTTTGGACTCTGCACAACACGACGATGAGGAGAAATTCATAAACAACATGGTAAAACATGCTGTCGACAATGGATTGCCGGATGTGTAACTACCTACGCTTCGAAACATAGTGAGCAAGCACACAGATATATTCCGAACGTCGTTTTCGTAGAGATTGGCTGCTGACATATCTCCGTTAAAAATTTATCTCGTTTCTGATGCTACACCAGTTCGAGTACGCCTCCACAACTATTTACAAGACCAGAAGGAATTTTTATCCTCAATGGTGTCGAAACCCGTCGATTGCGGAATGGCTTACCCGAATCCCACATCCCCATGGGCATCAACACCGCTTCTGGTACCCAAACAAGGCCCTGAGAAGTTCCGCTTCACCGTCGATCTTCGTCCCGTAAACCATTTTACAATTCGTCATCAGTTCCCAATGCTGAACATTGAGCAAGAACTGCACAAATTGGTTGGATCTCGCATCTATGCTACGTTCGACCCCAGCTACGGCTATTGGCAACTACCGCTCGACGAATCATCACAAGCCTCTCAGTCGTTTATCACCCCAGAAGGCATATATTCCCGTTCACGCGTCCTACACGTCACGACTAATGCAGTCATGTATCTACAGTCGACTCTTGCCTCGAAAATTCCGTCGGAATTAATGCGTCAAATGCTGCATTGGTTAGATGATGTATTGCTTCACGCTACACCAACCGACCAGCTCCTAGACGCTATACGACGATTATTTTCCGTCTGTCTGCAGTTCAATTTTAAACTGTACCCGTCAAAATTCACATTATTTTCTGAGTCAATCCGATGGTGTGCGGTCGCCTCGTATCATCGGGGGGTACACGTTTTGAACCACGACGTATCGACCGCATCAAGAAAATGGAACCCCAACCAATGGTGTGCAACTGCAACAGTTCGTCTGTGTCATGCAGTGGATGCAAAACAGCATTCCAAAGTTCTCGTTGATCATCCTGCCGCTTTCAGAACTTTTGGAGAAATTGTACGAATACACTGGCAAACGCACGAAGCGTTCCGTCTCTGCAGTCACTTTGTCGAAAATTGGATGGTCAAATGTCTAAATGAAGGCGTTCACGATGCTTAAGAATTCCCTCGAGCACCAAGTCACTCTGTCGCATCGAGACCCGACCCTTTGTTTATTCGTTTACACCGACGCTTCTGACTTGATTCGGTCTGGTATCGTGACTCAGGTTCCACCCACGGACCTTCAAAATCCGCACGTCGGTCAACGTCATCAGCCGCTTGCGTTTCTCTCGGGTCACTTTGCCGGACCGCAACTGGGTTGTTCTACAATCTAAAAGGAAGCTTTCGCAATAATGGCTACCATCTATCGAATGCATTGAATACTTGCGACCTCAGACGGTTTCGATCTCTTTGCAGATCATCATAATCTCATCTTTTTTCGATCCTTTGGCCGTTGTTCCCGACTTATCACAGACGTCACTACGAAAATTCCTCCGCTGGGCCTTCAAGCTAAGGTGCGTACAATTACACATGTGTGCATATAAAAGGCGTTGATAACTTCTGGGCCGACCTCCTTGGTCGTTTGTCTGCACCAGTCGCCATCTGTCATTTGAACCAGGTTCCAGTTCTGCCTTCATCGTCTGCATCCGATTTCGAATGGCCATCACTGAATTGAATATCGTCGGAACAGTCGTCACACAGTACCTCTCGTCCGTCTAATCTGCAACTCATCGATGGTCTTTGGGGGAATTAAAACCGTTCTGTCTGGATTCCCGACAATTTCGTCGAGCTACAGCTCCGACTTTGTGTAATTTCTCACACCGGCCCAAGCGGACACTGAGGAATTAAGTCTACTGAAGACATATTATCCCGCTCTTTTCATTGTTCCACACTATCTGCTTATATTAGGACCTTTGTCCGCGCCTGTATACACTGTATTTCGACAGTTGGAAGGGAGAAAGTACTGCTTCCATTCGGTCCTGCATTTCATGGAACATCGGCAAATGACCTTCTACAGTTCGACTATATCGAATTCGCACCGAGTTCCACTGGCGAGAAGTATGTGCTAATGCTTCATGACGACCATTCAGACTACAAGTGGTTTTTCGCCTTTGCCGAAACATCTGCCGAAAACGCTACACGCGCTATTATCGACTGGGCAGCTGCTTTCGGTACTCCGAAGTCACTCATGTCGGACGGACCT
>JAULBU010048628.1:0-13251 GCA_032358235.1 Odonthalia washingtoniensis | reverse complement strand
TTTCTTGCCTCGAAGAGATTTTATAGATTGCTCACCAAGTACAAAACGAAAAGATTCAGCGACGTTTGATTTACCAGAACCGTTCGGCCCCCCAATTGAAGTGATTGAGTGATTGAAAATGAGCTCTGCTTTCTTAGCAAAACTTTTAAAACCATTAATTTCAAGGGATTTTAGTTGCATGCGACTGTGGGTTTATCAACCTATATTTGTTAGTTATTTTAGCATAAATGAAAAAACCGCCCAGTATTAAGGAGTGATCCACTTTACTATCTAATCAATCTAAATAACTTTGACACTTATAGCGAAGCGTTTGTGTCAAAGTTATTTAGATTGTGACCCTACCAACCCTTAACCTCAAGCGCTTTAAGCGCCGCCGCCTGCTCCGCCTCCTGTTTAGATTTACCCTCACCTTCAGCAATTTCTTCATCACCAACCATTACTGAAACAACAAACACTTTATTATGATCAGGACCGACTTCTCGTACTAATTTGTACGATGGAGTAATTCCAGCATGTTCTTGCGCTGCTTCTTGGAAACTACTTTTAGAATCAATAAACTTTCGCTTTGAAACAATATCATCGATCAAACCAAAAATATTTTCACTAATAAATTTTTCAGCAGAATCATATCCTTGATCTAAATATATTGCACCGATAAAAGCTTCGAATACATTTGCCAAAATAAATTGACGCGCTCGCCCAGTATCTTTTGCCTCACCTTTTGAAAGTAGAAGAAATGCATTCATACCTAACTTAGTAGAAGCTTCGGAAAGAGTATATGTATTTACTAGTGCAGATCGGTATGCAGTCAAATCCCCTTCGTCCTGACTTGGGAATTTATTGTATAAAAATTTTGTAACAACCAATTCAAGTACCGCATCACCTAAAAATTCAAGACGCTCGTTATGCTCAGTACCTGCATTTCTATGCTCATTTAAATATGAACGATGAGTAAAGGCCTGTTTTAAGAGGTCTCTATTATTAAATGTTATTCCTACGCTTTGTTCGAATACTTCGAAATTCATAATATTGTTGTTTTTGGCCCTGCCCTGATCTTTCCTCCTTAATTCCTAGAAGCCGGATTGATCAGAGAGTACCATTTCCCTAAGATTTTACAAGAATTTGCACAGCTTTAGTAATAATTGGCAAAATATCGTTATAGAAATTTAGGTGAATGATTTCCTTCACTGGGAACCATTTTGTATCTGTAAGTCCTCCACTTGAACCAAGTATTAGTGGTGTATATTCTGCTTGGGCAAGATAATATGTAACTTGCTTACGGATTTTTCCTTCTTCTGGGTGAGAGGCTACGTATTCATTGAAAGCAAGCTCAGATTCGATCTTAATATCGATACCCATTTCCTCTTTAATTTCGCGAATCGTGCCATCTTTAACCTCTTCACCTTCTTCGAGTTTACCTTTTGAAAGAGTCCAGTGTCCGAATACATCGTGAACAAGTGCTAAGAATAATTCACCTTCATGTCTTGCATATACAACTGCACCGCCAAGTTTTTTAATTGGCATTTCTTCAAATGGCACATCTTTTTTCTTCGCCTTTGATTGAGTAGTTTCCTCTTTTCCAGGTTCGCCTAATTCTTTATATACTGCGCCAAGCACTCCGTTAACAAATCTTCCTGATGTCTCTCCTCCAAAAGTTTTAGCTAATTCAATTGCTTCGTTTATCGCAACTTTCGCAGGAACTTCTTTTCTGTCAGCAAACAAAAGTTCATATAGACCTAGTCGTAATACATTTCTATCAACATTTGCAATTTTATCGAGTGGCCACTCTGGTGCCGCTTTTTCAATAATCATATCGAGATCCTTTCTCTTTTTCATGACACCGTCTGCAAGTTTTACAGCAAATGTAGCGTCGCCCAAACCAGGAGCGAATTCAGAAGCGTTTCGAGTTACTACTTCATCCATCTCATTTTCATTGACACGTCGAAAGTCCCACTCAAAGAGTGATTGGAGAACAACAGATCGTGCAAGATGCCTATTTGCCATTTTTAGTTAGTTGAAGAACTTACCGAGTTCACCTGTATTAATTGATGTAGCTCAATTGTACAAAAAACCCCCAGATTTGCAAGAGGGTGCAAAAGAGGAGGTTTTTGTGTAGCGCTTTCTGACGCTATAAAGGCTGATTACTTGTTAGCCTTAACTGCAGCTTTCTTTGCTGCTTTTTTGTCAGTCTTAGCCTTGAGATTCAAAACATCTGTACCTTTGTAGAAACCACAGTTTCCACAAACTTTATGTTTTGCAATTGGCATACCGCACTTTTCACAAAGAATAGTACCCACAGCTTCTAGAGCGTGATGACTTCTTCGGTTCCGAGTATGACCTCGGGTATGTCGCATATGATTAACCATAGAGCCGTATTATACATATATTTTTGAGGATGTCTAATGGCATCCAAACAGAAGCCAAGCTATGGTTTATTCTCTACTTATCCTGTGGTCGGACCTATAATATAAGGCTTAAATCCGGTATAATAATTAGCATGATTTCAATCTCACATGCCATTATCCTTGGCTTAATTGAAGGTTTAACTGAGTTTTTACCCATTTCCTCTACTGGCCACTTAATTATCGCTAATTATTTCTTAGGGAATAACCTTACCTCACAACTTGTTCAAACTTTTGAGATTAGTATCCAATTAGGGGCAATTTTGGCTGTTGTAGGCATGTACTGGAAGGATTTATGGAAATGGCCCACAATTCGCCTTCTACTCTATGGCTTCGTCCCTACGGCTATTATAGGCCTTCTAGCAAAAGGTTTGGTTGGTAGTATGTTAGCTCTTCCTATTGTCGTTGCGTTCGCTCTAATTGTTGGAGGTATTGGAATTATTGCAGCTGAAAGATATGTAAAATCTCGATCGCTACTTACACGATTTATTGGACCAGATGCAACAAAAACAAGAATCGAAAATAAAGAAGCTGTATTTTTAGGTCTTTGGCAATCACTTGCTCTAATCCCTGGCATGTCTCGTTCGGGCTCAATGATTATTGGAGGTCTTCTCATGAATATTAAAAGAGAGACTTTAGTTAAATATACATTTTTAATTGCAGTACCGACTATGTCGGCGGCGACCGCTTTAAGCCTCAAAGATTCATATCACCTATTCGCCGCCGACAATATCCTCGTTTTACTCGTCGGATTTTTCACAGCAGCAATCACTGCGTTTATTACAATGCGAGTTTTCATACCATATATCCGCAAGCACACCTTCGTCTGGTTTGGTGTTTATAGAATTGTTGTAGGGTTGATATTGTTGGGGATGTTGTTGTAGGTTCAAACAAACCTCTTACAGAAACTCCTCCTATGCTCTGCTGATAAACCTGACTTTTTAATCACTTCTCTGTGCTTTAAAGTTCCATATCCTTTATGCACATGAAAATCGTACTTAGAAAATTCACTTTTCTTTGATAATTTCTTCATATGAGAGTCGCGATGAACTTTTGCCAAAATTGAAGCACATGAAATTACTTTTTCTTTTGCATCACCTTTAATAATTGTTTTTTGATTTACAAATTCGGGAGGAGCTTTGAGTGATCCATCAAGTAAAACTAAAATATTATTAAAATTTATTTCATCTTTTCGGTTTTTAATATTAATTTTCTTCATAATTTCTTGAAGATTTTTTGATATTAATTTTTTTATACAAACTGATATTCCAAATTTATCAATATCTTTTGCAGACTTTGAGGCGATTGAAAATATAATTCCACCGCTTTTACCAGAGAAATCTGAAGATAAATTCCAAAGCAACATGCTCGCCCCCTCCCTTTTCTCTTCTTTAACAGTTTTAGAATCCTGTATTAAATCGAAGGCTTTTGGACCACCTACCCCATTTACCAACTTCCTAAACCCGCTATACCGCTTCAAATATAACTCATACGGAATTGCAAATGCACAAACAGTAACAGGTCCTGCAAGAGGACCCCTACCAACTTCATCAATTCCTATTACATATGAAATTTTCATAAAATTAAAATCAAGTTTTACCGACCGTATCAAATTTAGATCAAGTTTTTAAGATAAAGGGAAGATTAAGAAAACATAAAAAATCTGCTAAAATCAAACAAATGAGCGCCACTTCAACTACTTCAACTACCCCCACAGCTTCAACTAAAACTCCCAAGGCAGCGAAAGCAACTCCAGATCCAGCAGCTAAAACACCAACTAACGAAGCAATCAATTCAACAAGCTTCGTCCACCTCCACACACATAGCCATTATAGTCTGCTACAAGCATTGCCAAAAGTCGACCAGATGGTTAAGCGTGCCAAAAAATACGGCATGACTTCCCTGGCTCTAACTGACAACGGTAACCTATACGGAGCAATCGAATTTTTCAAAGAATGTGAAAAAGCAGGAATCAAACCAATTATTGGTGTAGATTTTTTCGTAGCAATTAGAACAAGACATGACAAAGAATCACGCATCGACAACAGAACAAGAAAATTAGTTTTACTCGCAAAAGATATAGACGGTTACAACAATCTAATTGCTCTCGTTACAAAATCAAACCTTGAAGGTTTCTACTATCGCCCACGAATTGATAAAGAATTAATCGAGCAACATAAAAAAGGATTGATCGCGATCCTACCTTCTTTTGGTGGTGAAGCGATAAATGCGATTAAGGCTGGAAATAAAACAGAAGCTGAAGATTTCATAAAATATTATAGAAATATTTTCAATGAAGGCATGACAGATGAAGAATCTGCTGACCCAGAAAAAAGTAATCTATTCATAGAAATCACTCGCCACAGCGATATAGAAAATCATGATCAAGGCATGGATCGTCTAATTGAAATTGGCGCAGATCTTCATGTGCCAATCGTCGCTGCACACAATATTTACTACCTCGACAAAGATGATAAAAAAGCACGAACAACTCTCCTATCAGTTCAAAAAAGTTTTTCAAGTGGACCAGTTGAAGACGACGAAGGTGATTTCTCATTTATCTCCCCAACCGAAGCAGAAAATCTATTCTCAAAAAATCCTGAAGCACTTAAAAATAGTTTAATAATCGCATCTCGTTGTAATACAAAAATAGAATTAGGAAAATGGGTATTCCCTCGAATCGACGTCAACGTTCCAAAAAACCCTGACGGATCTTTTATTAGCGCACATCCATATGACGATGAGCTACGCCGAATTGTATTCGAAGGTTTCGCAAAAAGAAATGTTCCCCAAGATGAAGCTATACTCAAACGCGCAGAGTATGAACTGGAAGTAATTCGCAATAAAGGATATGCTCCATATTTCCTAGTAGTAGCCGACCTACTTCGTTTTGCAAAAGAGCATAGAATTCTTTCAAATATTCGAGGATCAGTATCGGGCTCCCTTGTGACTTTTCTTGCTGGAATTACAAATATCAATCCAATTGAGTACGCAATTCCATTTGAAAGATTCTTAAACCCAGACCGACCTTCTGCTCCCGATATCGATATGGACTATGCCGACGACCGTCGAGATGAAATCGTAGAATATGCTAGACAAAAATATGGACGAGACAAAGTAGCACAGATCGGAACATTCGGAACTATGGCGGCCCGTGGATCAGTGCGTGACGTAACACGTGCTCTTGGATTCCATGTTTCAATCGGTGATCGTATCGCCAAGATGATCCCAATGGGTAAACAAGGATTCCCTATGACAATCGAACTTGCACTTGAACAAGTTCCAGAATTAAAAGCTGCATATGACACTGAGCCGGACACGAATCGAATTATCGATATGGCGAAAAAGATTGAAGGTTGTGCACGACATATCGGTGTGCATGCGGCCGGTGTAGTTATTTCTCCAACAGAAATTACTGATTACACCCCGCTTCAGTTTGACGCGAAGGGAGAAAATAAAATCATTACCCAATATGATATGTATTCTATTGAAGATGCAGGTCTTCTAAAATTTGACTTCCTTGGTTTAAAAAACCTTTCAATTATCGCGGACACTCTTGAATTAGTTTTAAAACGTCACGGTGTTGATATTGATTTGGATACAATTGATTTGGAAAATGAAAAAACTTTCGCAATGTTACAACGTGGTGACACTGAAGATCTTTTCCAATTAAACGGTGACGGCATGACACGTTTCCTAAAAGAATTGAAACCAACTTCAATTCACGATATCAATGCCATGGTAGCGCTATATCGTCCCGGTCCCCTTCAATTTATTCCCGATTATATTGCACGTAAACATGATGCTTCGAAAATCCCAGAGATGGACCCCGCTATTTACAGCATCTTGGAAAGTACATACGGAGTACTTGTGTATCAAGATGATCTTTTGATGATGGCCCATAAATTAGCTGGATACACTTGGGGTGAAGTAGATAAATTCCGTAAAGCTGTAGGTAAAAAAATTCCAGAGGAAATGGCCCTTCAAAAACAAAAATTTATCGAAGGTTGTACAAAACATAGCGGATGGACAAAAGAGCGTGGACAAGAAGTATGGGCATGGATTGAACCTTTCGCTGCCTACGGTTTCAACAAAGCTCACTCAGTGTCATACGGCCGTGTCGCATATATCACAGCATATTTAAAGGCTAATTATCTAGCTGAATATATGAGTGCCGTTTTAACTCATGAGTCAAACGATATTGAAAAGATCGCAGTTTCTGTAAATGAATGTCGTCGCCTCAACCTACCTGTTCTGCCTCCAGATATAAATGAAAGTTTCGGAAACTTTACAGTTGTTGATTCTGAAAAAATTTCTGA
Source organism: Odonthalia washingtoniensis (assembly GCA_032358235.1). Lineage (NCBI taxonomy): Eukaryota > Rhodophyta > Florideophyceae > Ceramiales > Rhodomelaceae > Odonthalia > Odonthalia washingtoniensis. Next base: position 6,530 of record JAULBU010048628.1, on the reverse strand, counting down.
CGCGACTGAGACCCCTGCCGCACCACAAACAACAATCCGATTCGGACTGAACTCAATCAAAAACTTTGGTGAAGGAATTTCACTTGCAATAATTGAAGAGAGAAAGCGTGGAGGAAAATTTAAAGATCTAGAAGATTTTCTAAATCGCGTACGTGATAGAAATTTAAATAAAAAATCTTTAGAATCGCTAATTAAAGCAGGAGCAATGGACGCCTTCGGCGATCGCGGAGTTATGATGCATAACCTTGAAGCACTTTTGCATTTCAACAAAGAGCAACAAAAAAATCTTGCTGGACAAGTATCACTCTTTGCCGGATTGACAGATTCTAGCGGGTCAAGTCTTGACGGTCTTCGTCTTGTCAATCAAGGTCATGTAGAAAAATCTGTTGAACTTGTTTGGGAAAAAGAATTGATCGGACTATATGTATCTGGCCATCCACTTGATAAATATCGACATATTTTAGAGAAACGTGAAGATAATATTGAAAGAATTAAAAAGAATATTATCGAGGAAGCAGATAAATACGCAGTAACAGATGCGAAGCCTGTACCAACAACTATAAATGGTAAAACAGTTTACAGAAAAGAATCATATGCTCGCGCTGTAATTGTCGCTGGAATTATTGAAGAAGTAAAAGAAATTCCTACAAAGAAAGATCCAACTCAAAAGATGCTCTTCATAAAAGTTGCAGATCTTTCAGGTTCTATTGAGATGGTTGTATTTCCTAAGGTATATACAGAATTCAAGGACAAGTTAGCAGTTGATAAATGCGTAGTAATGCGCGCTAAAACCTCTTTTAGAAACGATACACCTAGTTTGCTTTTAGATAGCGTTAGAGAGTTGAACTAAAGTGCCATATTTTCTGGGGATAAATAGTTATAAATCTAACCTTCCCTATTAACCGTTAGTATTAGCCATTTACAAAAACATAAGAACTTAAATTTTTCCTCAAGTAAATATGAAGAGAAACACGCTCTTGCATATATAATAAATATAGAAAATCAGTCAACAACCTACCCAGAATTAAATATGTACCTTACACCATCTAAAGAGTGGTTAGCGAAAAGGAAAACTGGAAAGGAGTCTTGGAAACATAGTTGTCGTAAAGCACCAGCTATCGGCCGATTCTTCGAAGATGTTGCCGCATCAATTCTCCAAGCAGAAAGAACAGATGTCCGAAGCTCAATTGGAGACCTTATAATCCCAGGTAGAGCGGGGACTAGCATATTAATTGAGGTCAAAGGAGCAGGTATTTCGAATTGCGGTTTACGCTTTCCAAAGACACAATACGATTTGGCAACTCGTGAAGTTGGTTTCCATATCGAAAGGCTCGGTTATGTTGTATTTCAATGGAAAAACACTGATTGGTGCCCGGATACCAGAAAAAACGTATCGATATTACCCAAGTGTTCAGGAGCCAGCCAGTGTGCAAACGTGATTATTGCTCGAACAAATAAACTCTACTTCATCGACCCACTACTGCTTGCATCAATAAGAAATGTAAATGGGACGCGTGCTGGATTATTTGCAGACCCTAAAGAAGAGTGCATCTTGGTCACAAGAGACACCTTGGGCGGGATTGAACAAAAATTTTCAGATACATTAACTAGCCTTGGATTAAAACCTCAAGGTTGGGCAATTGAAAAAAGATCAATCACAATCCCTTTCGTTCGTGATGAGCAACAAGAACTCGGATTTGAGGAGTTAGACTTGCGAATGAATATCGACCTCCTCGAAATTCGCCAAAGAAAGCATGCTCCTATTTCGGCGAGAATAGCTGACAAAATTAATCCCATCAAAATCCGTGATGGTAAAATCGTCACTAATCAAGTTGAGCACATCCAGCAGGATTTGCCATTTTGATACCACTTTCAAAGTATACGGCTTATATTTGGAGCAATCCTATTTTAGCCTTCGACCCGCTCGTAGCGCCAGCTACAAGCGGGTTTTCGTATTTTCGCCTTTTTGCTTTAAGGACGAAAAAATACTACTATAGACACACTATGACAGGAAAAACACAATCTTCACCCCAATCTTCACTTGAAGCAAAAAGACATTCATTAGCCCATGTATTAGCCTCTACAGTCACTGCCCTTTACCCTGCTTCTCAAGTGACAATTGGGCCTGCTATTGAAAATGGCTTCTACTATGATATCGACTTCAGTGCTGTAGATTTTGGCGATGGTCGAAAAGTACCAAACGAAGAAGAACTAGTTGTGATCGAAGAGAAGATGCGTGAGATTTTAAAGGCATGGTCTAAAGCAGACAACACGAAATCTGGTGACACAAATTCTAACCATAGCTTTATAGAAAAAGTTGTCGATGCCAGCGAAGCAGAAGCATTCTTTTCTGAGAATCCATACAAGCTTGAACTTATAAAAGATATTGCGGATCGTGGTGAGCAAATAACACTATATGTTTCAGGCGCAAACAGTGATTACCCTTTCACTGATCTTTGTCGTGGTGGTCATGTTGCAGATATATCTGAAATTTCACCTGATTCATTTAAACTTTCAAAAATTGCCGGCGCATATTGGAGAGGTGATGAAAAAAACAAAATGCTTACTCGTGTATATGGATTAGCCTTTGATACAAAAGAAGAACTAGATTTTTATTTAAACCAACAAGAAGAAGCAAAGAAAAGAGATCATAGAAAATTAGGAAAAGAACTAAAACTTTTTACAATTTCAGATCTAGTTGGTTCTGGCTTACCGCTATTTCAACCTAAAGGGGCCATTCTTCGAAAAGAATTAGAAGACTATCTTTGGAATCTTCATAAGTCTAAAGGTTATCAGAGAGTTTGGACACCGCATCTTGCTAAAGCAGAGCTATATCATACTTCTGGTCATGGTCAGCACTATTTAGACGATATGTTTTCTGTTCACGGTGGTACAAGTAAAGAAGATTTTTATATGAAGCCTATGAACTGCCCTCATCATATGCAGATATTTGCTGACAATCAGTTCTCATATCGAGATATGCCGATTCGATATTTCGAACCTGCAACTATATATAGAGACGAAAAGACAGGCCAGCTTTCAGGACTTACAAGAGTTCGTTCCATTACTCAAGACGATGGGCATCTATTCTGTAGAATTTCACAACTTGAAGACGAAGCTAAAGTTATTGTTTCTATCATAAAAGAGTTTTATACAACTATGAATATGATAAATGGCTACTGGGTTCGCCTATCACTTCGTGGTGACGACACTTCAAAATATTTAGGTAGCGACGAAGTATGGAATACCGCAGAAAAAGCTTTAACTGATATTTGTAAAGCTGAAAACTTACCATTTACACCTGCTAAAGATGAAGCTGCTTTTTATGGCCCCAAATTAGACTTCATGTTTAAAGATGCTATCGGACGAGAATGGCAACTAGCAACAATCCAAGTTGATTTTAATTTACCCGAAAGATTTGATCTTTCATTTATAAATGAAAAGGGAGAAAAAGAAAGACCTGTAGTAATTCATCGTGCAATTTCAGGATCAATTGAAAGATTCCTTGGTGTTATGATTGAGCATTTTGCTGGAGCTTTCCCACTATGGCTTTCACCTACACAAGTTCAAGTTGTACCAATCGGCGAAAGACAAGCTGACTTTGCTAAAACAATATTTAACACTATTCAGGACGCTGGCATCCGAACAGAAATAGACAATTCAAATGAAAGTCTAGGCAAAAAGATCCGTGCTGCGAAGACAGATAAAGTTCCATATATTATTGTCATTGGTGATAAAGAGATGGAATCAGGAAAGCTTACAATTGAAGGTAGAAACAATGAAAAAATAGAAGGTATTACTCTAGACGAATTTATCGCTAAAGCCAAAGAAGAGATTTCAAACCGGGTGTAGTTGTTATTAATATCGATAATTAATATCAAAAATAACAAAACAAAAAGTCGCCTTTCGGCGACTTTTTGTTTTCCGCGAGTGCGGACAAGTTCACAAGTTTGTGACTAAATATTGATTACTTAATCAAACCTCGCTTTCGCATGTTTTCAAGCTTGAAAGCCTGAATTCGCTGCGCTGCTGTCTGACCAGAGTTATCACCTGCTAGAGCAAGCTTATTATTCTTTCGTGACACTAGGATATATCCTACGAATGCACTCCAGATAATTAGACCTAGGGCAAATAGAGCAACTTTCATACTTCCAGCAATACCTGTTTCAGGAACCTGACTTAGGTATACTCCAGAAACTGGAGTTCCTACTGTAGGCTGTCTGATAACAGTTACATTTGAAATCGGAGCTGTGTATCCTGTGATATTTGTATTACAAGATGCACTTACACTTTGGTTGTTATTACCGTAGACAGTTACAGTTGCAGTCTTTGATCCAGCAGTCTGATATGACTTTTGAATAGAGTTAGCATTTCCATAACTTAGCCCATCTGTTCCATACCATGAGTATGTGTAGTATGAACTATTTCCACCTGTAACATATGCAGTCCATACAACAGTCTGTCCAACAGCTGCGTTTGTAGGGTTTGCAATACAGTACACTCCAAGATTGTTGTTATTGTTATAGTACTGTTCAACATTTACAGAACAAGATCTGTTAATTGACTGACCACCAGATGTAATTGTTACATTTGCAGTCTTAGTACCTGGATTATAGAATCGGCCAGTAAATGTTCGTGAACCACTTGAGATACCATCAGATCCATTCCATGAATATGAATAGTTACCGTTACCTCCAGATGCGTTTGCAGTGAAAGTTACGTCCTGATTAATCTGCACGTTTGAAGGTGAGATATAACATGAACCATCTAGACTTGGATTCTGAGGCTGATTAGTTGTAGCACTAATCGGAGTTCCAACCACAATGTTTACATTGTTATTGTTAACGTTATTACTTACGTTATTGTTGTTATTAACGTTGTTATTTGTGTTTGAACTTGAAGCGTTCGCACTAGAACTAGAGTTAGATGAGTTTACGTTTGTGTTTACCCCAGTGTTTGACTGAGATTGAGTTGGTACATATACAGGTGGTGTATATGGAATATAAGTAGTAGATGAATATGAAGGTGTATACGGCTGGTAAGATGAACCAGAGTATGTTGGTGCTGAATAATACTGAGGTGTTGAGTATGAAGGTGTTGAGTAACTTACAGGGTTGTAAGTTGGATAGTCGTAATTACTATAACTATATACAGGAGTATCATCGTAATAATAATCATCGTTGTAACCACCGTAACTATATACAGGTGTATCATCATAATAATAATCGTCATTGTAACCACCATAACTATACACAGGTGTATCGTCATAGTAATAATCATCGTTGTAACCGTATCCTCCAAGACCCCAGTCATCTTTCGATGCTAGAACTTGGGTTGGCACAATAAGCGAGAACAGCAATACGATAACCGTAGCGATTCCTGCGAAATATGCAATTTTTTGTGTAATATTTTTATTCATCATAGCGGCAGTATTATATATTACAATGGTATTTCCGTCAAGACCCCTACCCTGATTATAAATTTGGATAGTTAATATGTTTGAAACTTATAGCTTGACAGAATACCAAATAGTGATATAATATTGGCAGTAAAGAACATTTAAAAACACATGAGCAACACTCTATCGAGTCGCTAAAGTAAGGCTAATATAAAGGCTCTAATCATAATTTCTAAACTTAAAGCTGATTTAAATTAAGTGAAATAAGGAGGCTTGTTGGAAGCAAAATGGATTCTTAAATGACAAACCTTTTAAAGAAGAATTCATTTTGCTTCAAGCAATCCCTCCAAAAATTCACAACCTATTCAATCAACCAGTTCAGAATTATGAAAATCCAGTATATCCGCATTGTCCTCCTCGCTATCGTTTCCATCATCATCGGCACAGGATTCACATCCTGCACCGTTGTGGAAGAAGATGAAATGGAACCGCCTCGAGGTCACGCCGTTCGTCGGTCCGGGCCACCGCCTAGCGGTTACCCTGATCAGCGTCAATTCGCCGGCCCACGCCGGCAGATGCAACACCCTCATCAAGAGGAGGCGGCTCCGCCGCCTCCTCCACGGTTTGAAGGTGTGATTCGTTACCGCGTAAACAAAAGGACCGGTGAGCGCACTCGCGTCGGATTCATCCCAGATGGTGACCCTCGCTTGAACGATCCCAAGGCCCGTCGCCGACCAGACTCGGAGGCCGCGTTCATCAACCGCGAAACAGGTGAAGTGTTGCCCCCTGAGCACCTCACGCATGCTGACGTGGAGGAAATCCTCCGTGCTCGGCAAGGTGGCAACAAAACACCACGGCAAGGTTCGAGACAGCAATCAGCTCCTTTGCCAACCAGAGAAGGATTCGGATCCGGTGATGAATCGGACACGATTCCTTTCGAGGAAGACATAGAGCAACCAGCCGTGGAGGATGAAGGCCAACCTCTTCCACCATTGAATGGTGACAGGATCAGTGTTTAAATTGAGGCGAAAGCCTCCGAGCCGTTATACCCCCAAGGTATAACGGCTTTTTTATTTGTTTTTTTTGCTTCAAGTACTTAGTTCTAAGTTTGACAATACCAGTAAATATGGTA
>JAULBU010048617.1:0-13253 GCA_032358235.1 Odonthalia washingtoniensis | reverse complement strand
AACGAACGTGAAGAAGGTAATGTAACGGTAGTAGTACCGCGATGATATGTCTGGGAAAGTTATATAATGTTGTGATCTGGTATGTACTGTAGAAAATTACATATTTAATTTTCCGGACGTCGTCGGGGTGGGCCTCTTTGTTCAGCTGGAACAGACGAAAAAACATTGTAAAATGTTTCCTCCCTATGGAGGAAATATTTTTATGCAGGAAATAAAATAATAAATTTTTTGTCACAAAAAATCAAATATTAAATTTTCTGCAATTTTTCGGCATCCATACGGAGGAAAATGTTTTTGGAAGAAATTAAATATTTTCTTTTTTGAAACCAAAAATCAATTAAATAATTTTCTGCAATATTTCGGCGTCGCTACGGAGGAAAGGTTTCGGGATTTTGCCAGTAACGGTTTTGCCGCTATGGAGAAAGCATCTTTTGTTTGCAAGGAATGAAGAAGGAACCGACAAGAGAGGGGAGCGACAAGAAAAGCTACCTGAAGAATTGAGTAGTAGGAGGGTCGCCAACACACGTTAGTCACAGATCACTTTAGTTAACTTAATGAAACTCGATGACACGAATGCATAATAATTTTTAAATATGCAGTAGGAGAATACAGAAGAATATGTACACGTTGAAACTTGGACGGTAGAGCACAGTAGGCGCAGGAGGACTTTACACGTTGAAACTCAATACAGAAATGTACCACTATTTTCTGTCAAAACTGTTCCGACTCCACGATTAGGTTGGAATGTGACGGGTGGAAGATAACTAACATCGGAACAAACCGACAGTTGGCTACGCTACACGTGTGAAGGATCCCGCACAAGTGCAATAACATTCACATGTAATCATGTGTTAGGATTCACGAACTGTGGCTGAAAGAAAAGAAATCTAATCGAAGCGAAAGTATCAATACCCAGTAATATTACCACCAAACCTCATCCGTGTTCACTAAGGTTAGTGAACAACACATCCCGACACACGCTCGCGACTTAGGCGAACCCGGAAGTCACTATAGCACTGTTCATTTGAATAATTGACAGCTAAGAGCCACACCAGAGTAATAGGCGAACCACGATATGTGGTGTGAACTTCTACTGATACGCCTGTGAAAACGACTAGGACTATCAAGGCCTTATGACGTATACATTACACACGCGTCATTCCGACCTGAAGGGAGAGAGATGTTGAGGACAAAGTTCGGACTTATATTTGGAAAAAGAATAGCAGCACATGAGGAGAACAGCTGGTGCTATTTGAATAAGTTTATAGGGATCCGTTTGTAAGGGAGAATGGAGAATCTAGCAAGCACACCAGTTATATATCTAAGGCCACAAGAACATTTCTAAAAATGTGACTCCTACACCCAAACTAGCACCCCAAGAAGGTCTACACTCAGGGAAATTATTGAGAGGTACCCTGGAAAAGAAGGGAGAAAAATGAAACGGTAACGGTAACGGGAATTGTCGAACCCACTAAGCCCAGTGAAAACACAGTCCGGCACATACATAATAGGATATGGACCTAGAAAAAGAAAAGAGAGACCTGATTCCATACGGTAAGTATGCTGATGACGCCGAATAATTACCAACAGGATTGTCAAAAGGAAAAAACAGCACACAAGGGGGGGCTGAACTAATACAGTACTGGTATATTAATCGTATAGCTGAAGAGCAAATTAAGTGGAGGACTATTTTATTACGTAGTGCTTTGATTACAGCCTTTTGGCCAAATACCATTAGAAGTTAGCCACGAACAACTCTAATATAACTGGGAGACCATTTATCACAACGAGGTATCTATATCGACACCGATAGGGAGAAAGCACAAGTGGAAGCGATTATCGATAAATTATTTAGAGAGAACCACATGAGTCTCAATGAAGCGGATAAAGAGACGAAAAAAACCAAGTCCCAGGATTAAGGACCACCGAAATAACAGAAAAACCAGAATCCCCCCAAAAAAGGGAGGAAACATCACCAGCGCTGAATGACAGTCACAATTAGAGGAGATGGAACAGAACATAAAAGTAGGGGACAGTAGAGATTATATCACCATACCAGAAATCAAACAGAGAACTAGATCGCCAATGGACCAGGATGACGAAGACGATGAAAAATCATCTAAGGATGGGAACGATGAGGAGAAATGGAGAGGAACCAGGACCGAATCGAAAAACAAGACAGAAAACAACCTAGTCCATTAGAAACAAACCGAGAATATAGTTCATGGATTACAAACAACCAGAGGGGAAAAAGAGTAACAACGATTATAAAGGCATATGCAGACCAACCCACCTTCTCAGGTCTGTGTGACGAGGAATTGGAGAATATAGTTGATATATATTCCGAGACAGCTAAAATTTACCCCGCAACTTTAGAGGAGAGCAGGAAATCCATATTAAAAATTCTGAAAGGGAGCACGGGGTCGTTATTCGCAAGAGAATGGAGGACTTGTAAGAAATTTGAAGAAGGAGTAGAATTGTTAAGGACATTATTTAACTCAGCTGATAAATAATCTCGTTTTCTTTCTGAATGGAACTCGATGATGCATACCAAAGCGATGAGAAAAAAACGGAAGGGATCAGAAATATCCGTTTTCAGAACGTTCGTAAACAAGATCATGATCCTAAAATTTCAACTCCATGACGATTGAAAGTCGAATGAAAAAAGGGAACTGTGTTTATTTATTTTTTTCAACAATCTATTGTTGTCATATTTATAGATATTTGACATCTCGCTACGTCTCACCGTGGAGTTCACTAGTGCCAATTCAATCAACATATAATCAGTAAGTAGAATCAATCAATTAAACATACACCCATATCTTACAGTAATTCAGCACAGTGTAAGCAATTAATTACACTGTAAACAACTCACATTTCTCGACAGCGGGATCGCAGGGTAGCATAGACCCACAACATTCAGATAGTCCCATGTTGCGTACAAGAACACCCGAGTACTTGCTTTGTAATTTATCCTTTACTATGAATAAGTTTCATTCCCAGAAAGTCAACTGCCTAGCCCATGTCATTCTCTGGAAGTAGTTCTGATAGCCTGGTTTTAATGGGCGTCAGCATAATGTCGTCTTTTTCCATAACTAATAAGTGATCCCCATAGGAAAGGACAATTACTCCTTCTACACGAAATACGAATGGTGCAGATTTCATTGCCTGCAATCCAATTGCCTTCAGATCCTTAGCTAGAAGACCGTACCAAATGCGAGGTACCTTCCTTAGCCCATATAGACTTTTTCGAAGAAGAAATACTTTTCCAGTTTCAATTCCATCCAACATCATTGGCACAGACATATATACCTCTCTGTCCAGCTTGCCTTGCAAGAACGTGTTACTGTAGTCGATTCGATGGATCTTCCATTGATTTTGAGATGCTATCGCAAGCATAAGGCGAACAACAGTAAAGTCAACAACAGGAGCAAAAGTATGCAGAATCGGAGCATCATCCTGGTTTCTACAGATCAAAAGTCGGGCTTTAACGCGATATATTTTTCCTTCCGCTGTACGCTTCTTTCTCAGGACCCACTTGAAATTAATGATTTTGGCATCATTCGGTTTGTCCACGATTTCCCATGTTCCTGTTTTCTTTAAAGAGGCCAGATCTGATTGGATTGCACTGTTCCACTTACCCGCCTAGTAAGATTCCATTCCATACCTAGCGAAGGCATATCTTCATCATGTACTCCCCTCCTCGCTACGTTGGCTTCATACCGTTCTGGTGCAAATCAGTCTCGTGCAGGGTAACGACATTTATGAACATTACTTCCATTTGAGTCATTACCATGTTCAGTACCATGTTCATTACCATGTTCAATACCATGTCCATTACCATGTCCATTACCATGTTCAGTACCATGTCCATTACCATGTCCATTATCATGTTCATTACCATGTTCAATAGCATGTTCAATAGCATGTTCAATAGCATGTTCAATAGCATGTTCTGATGATTCTTCAAGGGGAGAATGTGACGAGCGAATCGTGTTCGCATAATCTTCACCTCTAGAATTGGAAGATATAGCGCTGGATTTGTGGTTGTATAGGTTGATAATGTCGTCATTTTCTTGTTCATCTTTTCTTCCTGCATTCCTAAGCCTTTTCGCTTGAAAAACTGTCTCATCTACGACCAAGTTTAGAAACAATGAGTGATTTGCTTTATGTGTTCCAAACGCGGTGCATGCCCTGCTCGTTACCAAGGAGGATTCCTGGTTTCTCTCTTCTTGCCAATTTATAGTAACGTTTTTCTTTTGGTTCATGGACGTATGCAGTACATTCAAAGACACGAAGTTTGTCAAGGTTAGGTTTCATTCCAAAAACCATCTCATAAGGCATTTCTCCCTTATTAGCCTTTTCTCCAGTCACGTTATTTGGGTAGACAGCATGAAGTGCGGCTTCTCCCAAAAACTCCATGCCCAATCCAGATTCTTGAATCATTGTGCGTACTTTATCTCCACGTTGGCGCATTTCTCAACACTTTCTAAATTCCTCCCAATAGCAGATGATTAGCAGCATTATCTACGTCATCAGGCTGAATTTCACCTAATTAGATATTCGCTCCCAGCACATCATGCAACGGGTTTCCAATTACAACATCGCCATGTATATTCTCTTGTATGCATCCATCTTTACTATCACCATCACTTTCTTCTGCATTAAATATTTCTTACATATTTCTGATAGCCTCTGTTACGACATCAACATCACTAAGTAGATTGATGGTCTACTACTCATTATATATTTCGACAATATAACAATCATAGATCGTTCAGAGTTCAGTACCAATATTTTTTGCAAACCATTTGTGATCTACTGTTATAAATACATGGTCCCGACCCGGGTGGACAACTTTAGCAGTTACATACTGCAACATATGAATGACGTCAATTTTTAGTTCTTCCATTCCATCATTCGACATGAACTGTGGGAGTTGCAATTCTTCTTCTGACCACATCGACACAAATTTTCAAATACATCCTATAACTTGGCTCGTTGTCTCCGAAATAGTCCACTCAAACACAGACATATAATTACTCTGCGTCCCTCCACCACGTTTTTCTTGGACCTTAAGGCATGAAATTATGGAATGAATCCAAGAATCCAACCTTGCAATGCTCATAATAGTCCCATAGACAATACTGATCGGATCAACGTTTGGTATATGACCAAATATATCATGAAGTATGGGTACACCAACTTCATTACGGAATAATTTTAGCATATCCTTATCTTTCTCATTACTTCTGAAATCATCTTCATCCTCTTCAGCAGATAACTGCTATTGGTTTCGTCTAACCTGCATTGCTAATGGTAATTTTCCAAACTATTTTAACCTCGAAAGATCGGCACATCGCCTCCACGGATAATAATATTTATTCCCATTTATAATTCTCCTAATAAAATTTTCTTTCGAAACTGATACTTCCATACTCTTCTCCCGGATATCCGTCGCAGACATGCTTTTCTTGGAACCACACATTCTTTAGTCCATAGTATTAAATAGTCTATTATGAGCTGTTCTTTTCCAGGAGTTTAGTGTATCAGACAGCTTTTGCTTTGAATTGGACATAAGTTATTTGCTGTTCATCACGGTTCCAATCAGCTCTGTTCTTTACTCAGTTGTTAGAAAACATATATCCCATCCTTCATCTTTCAATTCTTCTTCCACAATAGTTTTCGAAATGTGGAAATATCTATCAGAGGAAGCCGAGTAGTACATTTTTCTATCTCCGAGTACAGAGGGGGGATTGAGGACCATATCATTCCTATCGGTGTTACTAACACACATTGTCTCCACAAACACTACACGTCCATCTCACAATTGTTGTTGTGTACTTTGAAAATGATTCATTTCAGAAGATTCCCTTCTTTTCCATGATAATAAACTTTTACCAACCTTCACTGAAACTCCGAGGAAATTTATGGGTATAGAATGTCTGAGATTTTCCGGTCGGGTTCCTTACTTGCTCTGTTCCAAGTTCCTCATGAGCTCTTCTTTCAGTTTTACAATAGCATTGGTTTCACTACGAATCTTCACATTTTCGGATTCAAGCATATTGTTTTCAGTTTCCAGGGCTTTCTCCTCAGTTCCTAATTGTAATATATTCTCTTCACCAGCTTTTACTTTTATCTTACCTATATTCAGTTTTACCACAACACCATCCAGATCAACTGTAGCTCTACTCAGCAGTCTCCTCAATACAACAAGTTCTCCGTTCACTGGTGCACTAATTCGGGCTCCAGATTCACTGTCAATACTCTTTGTAGTTCTCCGGAAAGGCTGTTTTAAAAATATTTGTTGTTGGACCCCTTTGTCTCCAAATAAATCGTTATAAGCAGAATCTTGCGCGTTACTTCGATTATGTGAGGAATTGGGTGATGGTCGATAATTTCCACTTGTGAAGTCCATTCCTATATTTAATCGGCATCCTCCTCTGCGTCCCTTTCCTCTGGTTCTTCCCCTTACTCGACGGATCGCCGTCTCACCTTTCCTGCGCTGTAGTTCTCCATCCCCTTCCCCAAAACGGAGTGTACTTCCGATTCCAGTGAAATTTCTTCATCTTGTGATAGTCCTTGAAACCTCCCTTACGAACGTCTTTTCTTACCACGGCTTTCCATTGTTATTCTTATCAATTGTTGCAGAATGGAGAAGTTGTTTGACGTTGCTGTTAATTACAAGACCAGTTAAATAAACGGCGACAGAGTGATTGATTGTGTTTTTAGCAAGATACCAAAGGTCTCCAAACCATGCCTGTCACCACAGAACCACCCACAGCAGTAATATGGCATCGGCCCTATTGACGATGAGCAACAAACCAAAAGATCATTGCGGCCCACCTTGAAAAGACGTGACAATAGATACCGCTGCGAATCTGAAATACGTCATGATTAAATGTCACTACCACGCATATGAGAGCGAGTTTGGTAGGAATATGAAACTCTGTCGGCTAAAGAAAGGCCTTAACGGATTATGGGTTAAAAGTGAATTGGTTGGATAATCAACCATCCAAATTCCATTTAAAGACTTACAGCTGATAATGGACGTAGATTTTTCCATAATCAATGAGGACGAACCATCACTTCTCTCCGATAGGGAAATGATCATAAATGGTTTAGAAATTAGTTATCAAGGAAGATACCTGCATTTCGGTGGGTGGAGACAGAAGCTAGTATTGGAGAACTACTTTTTGGTAAATAATTTGGCAGTAGACGTGACACCTTTCGAGCTTCATACCGAAGAAGAAATCAGGAGAATCCACCGTGGTTTTGCCTATCCATCCATCAGATCTACCCATCATTTGTTGAAACGAGCCCACGAAGTAAAACTGAGATCAACCATCGTGGCGGAATTGAAGAAAATAGCAGACGATTGGAAAATCTGCAGCATCAATTCATCCTCCCCCTCCATTTTAAACTGACCATCGGAACCGACGACCCACGCTTGAACCACCGCGTAATCGTCGACACCATGCTCCTGAACAACCGACCAGTCATTCACCTCGTCGACGAGAGTATGCACTTCTCGGTAGCAACATTTTTGAAGAACCAATCAACAGATGAGATCTGAAAATGAATTTACAGATTATGATTTTTCATGTACGTGGGCCCACCTGACTTTCTAGCAGTCGACCAGGGAACCGGATAAGCCTCGAAGGAAATGAAAAGAAAATCAGAGGTTGCGGGTATCCAATTATTGGAAGCACCAATTGAAAGTCCCTGGTCGTTTGAAATCGTGGAACATTACCATGTCCCCTCCGTGCCACGTACAAAAATCTGCGACAATCATTACCAATAAATGCACATACCGACAAAGATTGCTTGAAGATAGGAATTAGTGCATCCAACGAGACCATGGCTCCGGAAGGCCTGTGCCCAATAATGCTCGTTTTTGGGGCACTACCTAAACCATCTATAGTATCACCATTCCCATGTAAGCTGGAAATACAACCTATCAGCTAGCAAGAAAAACTCGCAGTGCCAAAAGAGCAATAAAACCGTCGTACTGACCTCGCCCTGAAGCACACATCGGGACCAAAAGCAAGAGGGATGTCACAAAGACTCCTTGACCTACCTGCAGGCTCATCTGTATTGATACTTCGTACTGCATCCAAGTCATGGGAAGGCCCATTCAAGTACATATAAACCGAAGGAGAAACTGTAGTCATCCGACTTCAACACTGTAGACGCATCTTGCAAACCACCTGCGTCAAGCCTTGTGTACGACCACTTCCACTGACAAACACCAGCCCTACGAAGCAACACTTCTACGATAAAACACGACACTCAGGGAACCCTTGTTGCGGAAGAGGATTCTGCGGATAATATCGACCTATAAAATACGCCAACTAAGCTGCAGGTAAGAAGGGGTTCCCATATAAGAAGAGGCCCTCGCTGAATCACGACGAAGCGAACTGCAAGGATTGATGGATGAAGGGACATTCGTTCAAATACATATGTCACAGATCGATAACAAACCTCGGATCTTCGGTTCTCGTTTTGTCGATTAGCCAAAGAAAATAGGAGAGGGCCTCCCGAAAAAGAGTCGCCTCGTCGCTGAAAACTATTCCGACGATGACGCGACGTCCATATGCACGAAAGCACAAACAGTACAAATATTTTCCCAACTAGTAGCATTGTATATCTGCTACTCTATTCCCTCCATGATCCCTATAAAAGGGACATAACGCAGGCATACATCCAGTCGAATACGGACCTGGAGCGGACCGTGTACATATGAGCTCCGCGAGAACTTAACATACCACCTGGCTTTGTTTTTAAAGTAGTGAAACTATCATATTTAATCCCTGAATCGGGACCCCATTGGTAAATAACTTATCTCTCTCATCACTTAAATAATTTTGGAATGACAGGAGCAAGAGAGGATCCGGACGTCACCATCAAAAGCAAGACGGAACTTTGGACGGTCTAATTTTGTTTCAGGTTGACAAATCTCTCGGTTTTGGTTCGAAATCATTCATGGACGCAGAAGCGGAATCTTGAAAGACATTTCGGGGCAAAACGAGTAGACCCATCACAACCATACCTACGACCTTCAACGGTATCAATATCACAAGGACCAAAACGAGAGACAACAGACGTTACCAATTCACGATCGCACAACCAAACAAAATCTACAACTTAGAACAAGCGAAAAATAAACATCAATTGACAAGCCAACGGGCGTTAGTGCAGTATATAGACGTCAAATTATGACCTGACATATGCGCGCCAATCCAGATCACCGCACCAGATAATCAATCGGCAAGAGAGAAGAATAACGCGCATTGAACAAGAACACCAAATACCTCAAGAACACCAATAACCAAGGCCTCAACTTCATCACCCTTGACCTATCCACCACACGGATCGTTCTATCCACGGACGATTCATTTGCAAAAAATTGAGATATGTGAAGTCAACTTGGATATACAATTATGATGGTTGATAAACTCGAGAACTTTCATATAATTCATTACGGAAGCAACAAATTCAAGCGCAAAGCCTGCTCGGTAATGGTCGCCCAGATCCAGGGGCTCGTTCTCGGTTTCGACTTCGCATACTTCTAAAAGATCTGGCTGAAGACATACTCGGTCGCAGGATTAGGTTAGAAGCACTAATAGATAGTCGCACAGTGTTCAATGTCGTGACCAATGACGGCAAGACCACCGAACGCCGCCTACAGATCGACGTCCTGGTATTGAGACAAAGTTACGATATCGGCCAACTAGACCTAATAGTGTGGATACCGGGAGAATAAAACGCGGCAGACTCACTAACCAAACAAATCCTGAAAACATCCACGTCATTATTCTAGGTCATTTCAACTAATAAGTTTCCCATAAGGCACAAAGGATGGGCCGCAACACACGAAATAAAATAGGCCGAGTGTCGATTCGTACGAGCGATAGGTGAGGTGAGCGGTTCGTGTGACACGACCGCGTAGAGGGTGGCTCAAAAAAATGCATGATGGAGAGCGATGAGGGAGGTGAACACGGATAAGTAAAGAAGGATGGGGAGCGATGAAGAAGGTCAGTAGACGAAAATTTTGGTTAGTGAAGAAGGTTGGTTGACGATAAGGTTGGTTGACGATGACTTTGGTTGACGATGATGTTCATTGACGATGATGTTGATCGACGGTAAGGTTGGTTGACGATGATGTTGATTCATGATAATTATGATAATTTTCGGTTGACGACGAGACGTTGATTCTTCGTTGATGATGATGACGTTTCGAGATTGATAATGATGTAGGCTCGTGGAAATGACGATGGGGTATTCAAAGAGGGCGAGGCCCATCGTGGATGGTGGGAAGGGTCGAAGACGTTGGTTTTCGAAACACTATCGACAATGAGGATAATAGAGAACGAAGCGGTACGAGAAGGAAACAAATGACACTAAGGAATCAGAAGAGGTTTTGGCGTAGGACAGTTGAAAAGGGATTACACCATCTCAAATACAGTGACAATGAAAACCAGCATATGAGATGAAAAATCACTCAATTAACGAGTAACACATTTCACACGATACACGTGTGTAAAATCAATGGACACTACACTCATTATTTACGGTTCTACAACATTAATATTTCTCATAAGTTTCCCTAACAGTAATATTTGTTACATCTCTAACAGTAGCATTTTCTTCGACACGTGTGTTGGAATTTTTCCCCAGTTGGAATTAATCCTGATTCCAGTATACAGACCAAACATCGGCATGGGGGGCACAATAATGAAGTCAGAAGACATTAACGATAAATCAGATTCACACATCTTCAGTTGTACCTTTCGTCAATTCAGTCGGCAGAGGGAGACCAAAGCCGCACACACGCATCAGATTTATTAACCATCGGTAGTGGGAGATAGTTGATCGCCACGGGCCTCCGCCACGTGCGTTGATCATCCAACTCCTACCGAGTTGTGAAGAATACGTAAGTATCCTTCGACCAGACATCCGCAACGGTACTTCACTTCGTCAGGATCACAGTCATCTTTGAAAAACCAGACGAGTTATAATCACCGGTCTAACCACAGTAGATTATACAAGCAGATCTATCTCACCTACTCTTGCTCCCTTTCGTATTCACTTATAGAGGTTCATATATTTTGTTTTTGCATCACTGGCTATTTTGACACGTCAGTATCAGTAGTTAGAGATCTGAACTAATTCCTTCCCCTGTAAAAACGATTAATGTAGAACCGTTTCATCTGTCATGGAAACTGTTCAGTGAACGAATCAATTCCAAAATTTTACAGGAACACATGTACAGATTAACGTATGGTATCGAAATCAATGATATCGTACCACTCTCCTGTTTCTAAAATATGTTCCAGGGAATTGTGTCTGTGCCATTTCTTGTATAGTCAAACTCGTTAGATGTAGCCCATCGAAGGCATATTCAGTTCAGAACTTTATCAACATTGTTCTGGGTCTGAATGAATTCCATGTATTGCACGAAAGCGAAATTATTCCTGTCCATAGTACGGTATTGTTTTGTATGGAATAGAAGGAGAAACTTTGCTATATATTAAACGGGACTACCTCAGTAACCACCATTTAAAAGGACGAATATAATCCTTTTCTTCTTGTTTGCACCGAACTGTAGTGTGGCAAATATCCGTTTCTTTCAACGGCGATGTGGCGGAGGAGGTCTGTAATTTACAATATGTTTAGAACTGTAACACTGCTGTAACGTTTGAAGATGTTCTCGAACTATGTACTCTGACTTGAAAAATGTGAGGTAAATCTCGGAGTTTTTCATGAAAAAGATCGTGGTTTCGGAAGTACATCTGAACGAGATACGTGAAGACTGTCAGACTGGTACTTGACAATTTTTTCAATATTGGAGTAAGAATTTTCGTAGTGGATTCGTTACACATTCCCATTCTTTGTCTTGTGAAAACAACCTGTTGTAACGAAATAGGAATACCGTCCCGTACCAAATATGGTGATAACTGTGTTTTAACTTTAGCGGCAGTAGTCATCTATGTCGCATGAAGTATAGAAATCTCGATGGAACGCTGTTTTAGAAACGCAACATGTGTTGAACTTCGACGTA
Source organism: Odonthalia washingtoniensis (assembly GCA_032358235.1). NCBI lineage: Eukaryota > Rhodophyta > Florideophyceae > Ceramiales > Rhodomelaceae > Odonthalia > Odonthalia washingtoniensis. The sequence goes on along the minus strand of JAULBU010048617.1, from coordinate 1,189 downwards.
TATTTTAAATTGTTGGTTCCATATTTTTTACTGTTTCATCCAATCTTGTTGCCATCCTTGTGGAAGTAGACATATATGACTGTTTGAAGAATTTATTGAAGTGCTGATAAGGTGATGCATCAATAATATTTAGACTTCTAAACCTAGAGAGGTCTTCTACCACATGGTCCAGTAAATGGAACTTCAATGTGTGGATTCCAGTATCGCAATGTTTCTGAAATGTTGCTATGCATTACAATTTGAGAATAGTAATTCTGTCCCCGATGTCAGCTATCGATTCCTGTTACCATCCGACGGAATTATTGTCGTATAGAAAATCTTTCATTAATGTTGTGTAGTTTGTGCACATGTTTTTCAAAGAAAAATCGTCCTGATAAGCAGAGACTCTATCGATAAATCCTTCCACGAATGGGAAAACCATATCCAAACATTTATAATCTTTTCCTTTCAACATTCCTCGAATTCAATTGCTTAGGAAGAAACCGTTCTGCTTTTGGGATTTTTCCCTTGTTGAGAAGTCAACATGGAACTCGGGTGCACCGAACTGGTTTTCTATTGCAGCGAGGAGTAAATTACAATCCCGTAACAACTCCACATGCTGTGTCCGAAATTGTTTCCTGTTCTTCCGTTTGTCCATGCTTTTTATATTTAAGACTGGACTTGACAGACATGTCATGGAACAAGTTTTGATTGATTTAGAAGTACCGAGATGAAGTTTATGCAATGTTTTATACGTAAACATTGAGGACACACCTAGAAGAAGTAGGTGCGGATATCTCTTCTCCAGCTTCTCCAGAAATGGGACCCATGGTGTGACAGAAATGTCCTGCAGAATTTTTTGTGCTTCCCTTCGTAAACCATTCTTCTCTGCCGTTCACGACGATGTATTTTCTGATTTCAATGAAGTGATAACGGCATCTCTTCTGGTTCGTACATAGTCAACGGTTCTGGGAGGTGATAATGTAGGTATTGGAACTGTCTCGAAATCGGTTGAAGTTCCCAGCATCCTACGCATAGACGTGTGGTGGTAAAGTTATGTAGAACTCCATACATGTCTTTTCTATCTGGTATGTCACAACAGTATGACATTATGAGAGGGAAGAAATTCCATTTCATCTTGTTGTTTATACATACCGTGAAACCTTCCATGGAATTTTCAATTAAAGGCGCAAGAACCGTTGTCATTGCG
>JAULBU010048606.1:0-13254 GCA_032358235.1 Odonthalia washingtoniensis | reverse complement strand
CTTAAGCCCGAATGGCGAGTATTGGGATTCTGAAGTAAAAGAGGCAGAGATCTGCTCTTGTTGTGAATCGGCCACAGTTATGCCCAACGCGGAGGCGACGTTACGAGATGGATCCAATCATCGACGATTCAGACAATAGTGATACCGATGATCATGTGATTATAATGGCACTGAATAGCACTCTACCAGGATTTGCTCTACCATTCAACCATGAACGACACGAAGCGGCACAGTTGAACACACGCGATGAAAACAAACAACGAGACTTCGAAGGTGTCTTCGAAAATTTCAACAAGATGTATTTCAACACATCTAGCATCTACGACGAAAGCGATTTTGAAAGGAGATTTCGTATGCCACGCAGTCTTTTTGAACGAACATGCACAGCATTAATTGGAAGAGGACTATTTAAAGAAAGAACAGATGCTGCTGGTAAAGAAGGTATAAAACCGGAAGTGAGAGTCATTGTTTCACTTCGTATTATGGCATATGAAATGAGCTTTGATCAAGAAGACGAGTTGTGTGGGAAGTCAGAATCATCAGATAGATTGAGTTTCAAGTCATTTGTTGAGGAAATTGTAGGTGTATTTGGAATGGAATATTTGCGTAATCCAAATGACGTTGATTTGCGGAGAATATTATCTATTAACGAGAGTCGCGGTTTTCCATGTTGCATAGGCTCATGGGATTGTCAACATTGGATGTGGAAGAATTGTCATGTAGATTGGATGGGCAGTTCAAGGGAAAAGAGAAGAAACCAACAATTGTCTTGGACGCAATTTCAGATGCAGAGTTGTGGATTTGGGGATACAACTTCGGATCCCCGGGAAGTATGAATGACCTTAATATATTGGATAGTTCAAATATTGTGCAGAAAATTCTGGAAGGAGAGATAATTTATGAGTTTAAATACACGGTGAACAATCTATCAAGAAAACTGCCGTACTATCTTGTTGATGGTATATATCGGCTATATTTAGCAACACTATTGCACAGCCAACCAACAAAAAAGAAAAGACGTTTTCGTCTGCCCAAGAGGCATTACGAAAAGATGTTGAAAGACCGTTTTTGGTCTCATGTCTCGATGGCACATATTGGAAAAGCCATGTATATTTTGGAACTGGGAATTTATGACATATATAAGGAAGGCATGTATTATACTACACAATATGATTGTGGGGTTGCAAAGAGAGGGATATGAGATTGAACTTTGGATGTTCGGCGAAGAAGTAGTGGAGAAGGGGATGTTTATTCTTGAAAACGGCGAAGAAAATGTCTTAAAATGTAGATCACGAAGTGGGATGGAGGATGCTAGAGCTGAGACAGTAAGTTAATCAATGTGGGCGTCACATGTATGTAGTCAAGAGAAAATAATAAAGGAAGTTGTTTTCCATTTTTCACTCAAGCACGATCTGGTGGAACATGTTTGGTCATCAGTTCGTAGCTATATTACCTAGAACACTTCGTTTAATTAAATAAAGAAACATCAGAGCGAAGCGCAGCAAAAGACCGTGGTCCATGGTCTCCCCGGCGGGGGGGGGGGGCGGTGTGCACGAGCACACTGAGGAATTTCTCCATTTGAGAAATGCTTTTCTAATCCATCGTTCGTCCTCACGGAAAATTAACTAAAATTATTCACTTACGATGTCCAATTCGTTTTCAGTATTGGTATTGTAGACCATTAGTGGTTTCTTTGCACAACCGTTCTCCTCTAATTGACTTCTCTCACGCGCGAGTTTCAGAAATTCCTTTCTATTTAAGCGAAATAATTCTTCTCTGTCGGCTATGCCTTCGTCATTTTCACAATTACATTCAGCAAAAGTCATAATGGCGTTCTTCTCTTCCAAAAGAGATACACGTCTATTCATTGAATCAGAAATGATCCTTGCATTCTTCACGCCCTCTTCATCTAACTTCTCCCTAGTTATTGCTTAAATAGCACGCTTTTTTCCCATGTATCTACTTCGAGCTGCAGGTTTCTTTTCAGAACCAAATAGTGGTGACCCATTTTCAGACTCCTGAATATCAACCCCTCTTTCGTTTTCAACAGTGGTACTGTCAGTGCCGATAGTTGATTTCAACGTTGATACTGTAGCTATGTTTATCGTGTTACGTGCGGGAAGCTCGCAAAATTTCGGATGATCTTTCAATACCTTGAATGTCAAATGATTAGACCATGCCTCATGCGGAAAGTCCTTCGCATCAGATGAAATCCCTTCCAGTTTTCCCAAATGTTTCGCAATAGCCATAGATAATATCTGGCTTTCAATTACTCCTTTCGGATAGAAAGAATTGATAAGCCTCAACGCTGATCTAAAATTTTGTAAGTTGGCCGCTACTTGCTCCATCTTAGTTCGGCTTGATTTAGGGGATCGGCCACCATAATTTTTCGAACATCCAGTTACTGGGAAAAGATCACGAACTTTTTGAACAGTGTCTCAGTAAACCGGCTGCAGGTTTGGTTGATCCCCTTAATTGGGCCTTCACTCGCTGCAACCCAAGCCCGTGCCACATCCACCGTCTCCTCCGTTGTCCATGTTATGCCTCTTCCCATTTTTACTTCGTTAATGTTGTGTATGAAGTTGTTTATTTATTGGATGATATTGTAGATTTTTGCAAGGGTGGGTACATCGGTGTTTGTATACATGGTTCGATGCGTTAGTTCGTCAGTTAGTGGAGTGGGAAATTTATAGAATTCTCGAAACAAAACAACGTCCCGCGAATAATGTGCGCGGGAGTTTCGGTGTTTCGGTTCCAAGCACCGAGTTGGCGGTTAATTTACATTCCTTGTATTCTAATTGGTTGTCAGGTTTTTCGAGCATCCCCTATTTTTTCGGATAGAATTTGGCATGTCCGTATTTTTCCAAAAATACAGACATGCAGAATTCTATCGGAAAAATACAAATTCAAATAAAATACAAGTGTACGGTAAACTCTCAAAAAATTCACCTATCCGAAAAATCAAATAAAAATTCGGATAGAGTGACAAATAATTGTGCTCCAAAGACATGAAACCTTTAGAAAAAGAACAAAAGCTTAGAGTTTGCATTTTTTGGGAAATGTCGTGACTAGAATGGTAACAGATTTGTACAGTGAAACATCGGAATGATGGGGTTTAAAACAATTAAGTATTTTGATATTAAAAATCCAGTAGTCCTAACTAGAGATGCCCTTAGGGCATCTCTAGTTAGGAGACGTTGAGTTTTATATTTAATACATTTCTGATGTAAAATATTGGAATTTGACATAACGGTTTAGTGTCTGAAACATTTGAATCCGAATTGGGCGCGGACAAATTATTTCATCATCCATTTCCTGTCCTTCATTCGACTGTCACTCCGATTCCGCGTCTTACTGTACCAGTAGTAGGACAAGTAACTAGTTTCAACGGACAAACGAAAGTCTATAAGTAATCATAGATTACCCAACTAGAATAATAAAAGGTTACACATAGTTAATAAGCATTGTCAGAGTAATATTCAAAGTAGTGAATAATTATATCAAAATAGGGGGCATTCGAAAAGCTGAAACAGGTATACGGAAATCGGAAAAAAGAGTCTTTTCTGTTAATTATTTGTAAAAAATCTCTTCGAATGCAGTTGTGCAATGTTGGGAACTGTACAAATAATATCGAGATAACCAATCATGAAAAATGTTGTGTATCTTGTACAGGTTGGAAGATGGTATGGGGAGGGATGGAAAGGGTGGGAAAAGGAAAGTAGGGGGTGGTGTTTTGAAAATGACATACAGGACAATCCGGGAAAACATTTCTGTTGTATGCAAGACTCCATACCTCGACGTTTCTTGAGGTATGAAGAATTTTTAGAAGCCGTCATGTGCAGTTACTTTGACTTTTCTTGAGGTAAGAGGCATTTAGAGGCCGACATGTGCCAGACAATGATGGAAACACAATAGCTCAAATTTAAAAACTAATCTAACAAGTGTCAGAAGCAAGTCGCAGCCGTCCCTTTTCCTGAAAACCATACTCCATTTTCAAGAGAGATATGAGCTACACCAATTTCTCTCATCGTCAAAAACGCAACAGATACATCCAGTCATTACCCATCCTGTCTTTATTCCCATCTTTTTCTTCTTCCCATGTTTCCCTTCTTCCAATCCTGCCGTTCCTCCGATCCATATACATGAAAGAAAAACCGAGTCCAGAGCCATCCCCATCGAAGTCCACTCCCACGCACTTAACATCCCCTGAACCTCCCACAACTAGCCCAAGTAAACCTCCATCACCAACTAGTTTGCGCGCGCGCACAAAAAATCCACTAACTGCGCGTCCAACACCCGCTCGCGAGTTCGAAAAATCTGCTGGACTGCCAGCACCTAACCCCCAGCTTTCGCCTACCTGTAGATGCTGAAGAAGGTATGGAGGATTTAATCGTGGGTCATGAGTTCGCACCAGTCTCGCAAAAGCCGTGGACAAAGCGAAACAGGCGCAAATGCGCTGATGAAGATGAATGGAGAGCGCAGAGACTATCGAAGGAGTGGTCGCATGAGATCAAAAGAAGGAATGTGCGACCATGTGTGGACGTGGTTTCGACGATAGTACGCTTTGAGCCAAGCCACAGACTGATGGCCGTCGTAAAAGTTGCTCGGTCAAATGGAATTTGAACCAACGCATCAATCTATAATTCTGATTAAACTTTTTGCCTTCCAACAGTACGAACCCCAAGTTTTCTTAAAGTATGGTGTTTCGGAGACTTGGACATTCACCACGACATATCTCGGGAAGCAAACACACGTTCCGTTCCTTTTATTTTCTACGAAATCTTAGAAACCGGCTGCTTCTGCGAGCTTCTATGATATTTGCATAATGGCCACAGATGAAGTAGCTGTGCGTGGAACTTTTCACCTCAACTTAAATTGAGGTACACAGGGAGTCTTGACGTTATTCAATAACTGTACCTTTATTGTTTCCGTATACATAATCCTACACGAATCTCACTTCAATAAAAAACATTACTGGAGTGAGATTCGTGTAGGGTTATGATAAGTTAGTGTTGGATTGTTGTTTAGAACGCTTCTTGAACACAAGAAAAAAGGGAAAAGAGTCTAAAGGCGACCTGTGAGTATTCATTTCTTCATTCTGACTTCCAACTCCCCCATTTTACATGTTTTGAAATGTAAAACGGTCGAGTGGAAGCTGCATAAAATCATCTCTAAAACAGCCTATTGGTACACTCCGGCCAATCAAAAAAGGGGAAATTAAAATAATATCTCCCAAAATGTACACTACACAACCCCCTGCTGATACTGGGCCATGGACCCCAGGAAAGACTGTATAACTTACCAGAAAATTATTTGCACATCTCACGAAATCTAGTTTTGTCGCATTTTGATTCTCGGCTCCCCAATTGCCATTCTCACCCAAATAATTCGACTTCCAAAACGAAACCAAAATCTGCGCGATGACAAGTCACACCCTCGGTATTAGACGTCGCATTCGTGCCTATTCGGTGAGCCACCTCTGAGCCACGGTTTCAGTCGGACAGTCGCAGGCTCCCTTATCATGTCGCGCACTAAGCAGACTGCTCAGAGATCGACGGGTAGGAGGGCTCTACGGAAAAAAGGAAAAACGAAAGAATTTCAGTTAAACAATAAAATGAATGCAGAAACGCAGTATGCAACATTTGACTCAAGGGGTTACTAGCAATCCAAATGATTGCGCTGCACGTATGGAAGGGGACGACGAGCATGAATGGGTTTTTGCGTGTAGCGGCCTTGGGGGGACGATAACTTCTACCTCGCGTACTTTTCCAGTATAACACGACAAGGTCCATAGTATTGAGATATCAGCGCCGGCTACTTAATGGTCTTATTCAACGCATGTCTATAAGAAACTAGAATGACATAACCAGGCTTGTAGAGGTGAGACTCGTATCGCAAGGTGATTTGACGAGAGCATTGTGCGGCCATCCGACTATCAACTATCTTGGATCTAATAGTGGATAGGGGCATCATCTTATAGCTACAGTTTTCCTCAGTACGATCAACCATCATGGAAACTTATCCAGGTGTCATATGAGGCTTCAATCAGTACAGAAGCTCTAATGGAGACGAACCACATTCTAAAGGACGGCGGTGATACCTAAAGAGAACATCTGGAAGTACTTCTTCCCAATCTTTCCCATATCCCATAAACATCTTCTTGAGACTTTTTTTAATGGTTCCGACAATCCTCTGCGCGACTATTTGACATTAGCGCATGATGGGGGTGCCCAAAGTTGGGCCGAAAAAACAAGGTCACATTCATCATCGCCCTCAGTGGAGGTGGACCTTGACTACACTGGGACAGGTAGTCCGTTGTGCCATTCTCGTTTCAAGCACACTATTCTATTTTGAAATAGAATTCAGACAAAAGTCTAACAAACTGGCAATAAATCCATGCATATCCTTCTTAGCGAACGCATAAATCAACATTGGATGATCTTTGATGAGAATAAACGATATAGATGACAGTAGAAAGAGTCTAATATTCTTGAGACTGAATATGACCACCAGAGCGTCTCTCTCACAGGTTCTAGAGTTGGGCTCAATAGTGTTCATAGTTTGACTAGCAAACTCAATAGGGTGAACACGGACATCCTAATTCTTATGGGACAGAACAGCCCCAACTGAAACAGATGATGCGTCAGTCTCGACAATGAACCTCTGTCCGACGAAGGGTAAAGAAAGGACCGGGAGTTAGGTGAGCGCCACCTTAATCTTCTCAAATGTGATGTTCATCTCGGGGTTCCATTCAATGGAGCCTTTCCCCGAAGTATGCGCATGAAAATATGCACATGTATCTGCAAACACTTGATGAAACGACCATAATATCCCGCCAGACCCAATAAACTACGCAACTCGTTATTCGTAGTCAGAATCTGGGCCACGCGGATTGATTCTATTTTCTACGGGTCAACAGAAACACCCGACCTATGCACTGCATTGTCAAGAAGCTCCACCTTGGCTTACACGAACGAAAAATTTGAGATCTTCAGATTCAGACCATGTTTTGCAATCAGCTGAAAGACTTGTAGGAGATGATGGAGATGTTCTTCTTCTGACTTGGAGAACACCATGCCATCATAGAGATAAACAGGAACAAACGGAATAACAGCGAATATGATTTCCATCATTCGCTGAAAGCTAGAAGAGGCATTCATGAAGCCAAATGGCATGACCTCAAACAGGAAAGTTCCAGACCGGCAAACAAAAGTAGTCTTCTCCTTGCAGGATTATGACATTCGTAATTTCCAATAGCCAGAAAACAAATCCAGAGTTGAGAACACGACACTTCCCACAGATCATCGAATATCTCTTGAATCTTCGGGAGGGGCCAAAGATCAGCTTTTATCTTCTGATTCAACGCAGGATAGTTCACGCAGAACCTCGGCTTGCTATCCCTTTTCCTGGCTATGAAGAAGGGAAACGCCCGCGGAGATAAAATACGGGTGATTAACCCAGCTGTAAAAGCCGTGAAAGGAGGTAGAATTAAACAACGTGGACGGGAGAGTGTGTCGGAAGTACAGTGGTAGCTGACACGTGGCGGATGGGTAATTTCTATGGTCCTCGCTGGGTGGTTAAATATTTTAACACGAGTTGCATATAACGAAGAGGAACATGGAGTGGGGTTATTGATTATAGAAGATAACCAGCATGAGTAGGTTCCTTTCGAGGAAGTCAGTGGTGCGCGCAAATAGAGGACGTCGGACCGTGTCGAGAAGAGACGGAGGATACTGTGGAGGGATATAGCGGTGCTATGTGATCGAGTGGAAATTCAGAGGGATATTTATCTGATGTCGATGATTATTTTCTTTATTAGGAAAAGAAACATGGGACAAGCTCGTCTATATGTGGAGCCAAGAATGGATATTTTGATATCTTCATTAGAGGGGAGGTCTAAACAACGCAAAGTAGTAATGAACACAGTTCTAATTACGATATATATCCATTTCTCATTTAGAGCGTAAGGGTCACATGATATATGAGTGATTAGGATAATGGTGCCAGTGGTGTATAATAAGAGCACATAGTGGAGAATGTCGCTTATTTATACGTCTAATTAGGAAGGTGTAGTATTGGACGTGTGATTAATTCCAGTGATATATAATGCGGGTGATCAGGAGAACGGTGCCAGTGGGTTCATAAAAAGAGCACATAGTGAAGACCGTCCCTTATGTATACGTCTAATTAGTAAGGCGTAGTATTTAACGCGTGATTAAATTCCAGTGATATCGAATTGGAGCAGATGAAGTAGGAGGAGAGAGAAGCAAGTTGCGATAGAAATCATGTTGTTATTGTGATGAGAGATTTTTAGAGTGTACTGTAAGCATTTGACGCATACTGTAATAAAACATTAATGGAAGTATGATTGAATGATTGAATATACTGTAGGCGTTTTGATGCATATCGGGATGAGTAAAGAAAAGGAAGTATGATTGAATGATTGAAGGGGAAATAATGTGATGTGCTGATGAGCAAAGGAGAAGTATGATTGAATAATCTCACAGCTCTGTTGATAGATTTGATCAATTCAGATCGACGAATTCAACAATGAGGCGTGAGAAACGGGTACCGATGCCACTGTTTACATACTATCTTAATGCGTCAGTGCAAAATTCATTTAATGTCCTTCACATCATAGTTTTACTTGGTAAAGTGACATACTCTGTGAGGTAATTTAAGCGAAAAGTGGTCATGCAACTCGTACAGCCACTTGTTGATTTGAAATTACGACGATATAGTTTGTAGAACAATCCAGTTGTTTCTGGAGCGTCAACTGGACGTGATGTACAATTGCAGTTGAATGATTTACAGACCCATATAATCCTCTAGAATGAAGAGGGAAAAGGCACGCCATACTATATGTGTAAAATTGTCAATCCATGTATGAAGTCGAAGTGGACAATATTTGGCTGTGCTGACTGCAAGACAGGATTCCATGCCAACTTATTTACTTTCACTTTGATATTACTGAAATCCCACTCGTCTTACTTCGACTTTTACCAAGTTCTTTACTTACATAAACAGCCGCCATCACTATAACGTATGATGAAATAATACATATTCCTTCTGAACAATATATATGTACATGTTTTCCTATAATATGTTGTAAATTTTTATATTCAAAATGTGTATCTTCATCATCGTCATCATCTATCCAACATAAATCTACTATCAATACCTTGTATTTCATGGTCTCGTAGCGATTCATGAAAAGTTGATGATATATGTGATGGTGGTGGTGGTTGCATTGTTGATGATGTTTCGTTCAAAATTCGATTATTATCAATAGAATTTCGTATATTTGTGCATGATGAAAAAGGTTCAAATTAAATATTACTTTTACCATTTTCAATATAATCAAAATTCAAGTTTTCCATGTTTTAATTATTATTTTCGTTATCACCGTCGAAATACCACATTGGAATTTCTCCATCACCCTCTTCTTCTTCTTCTAATTTAATTAAATATATATCTTCATCATTAACAAATCTTTTTTCAAGAAAACCATCTTTGATTCCCTCGCAATTATCTTCAATATCAACATATGATGAATTGATATGATGATAGTCGTGTGAAAATTCGGGAGATAGACTGAATTAATTTGCATTTTTCCAAATTAATACTAGTACTAATAATAGGTGATGCCAATGACCAATTTGTACCCCATTGTTGATCGTAAAAATGTAGTGGGACGAATTTATCACCTTCAATAATAATCCAAAACTCCTTCCTGGTTACCAATAGCTCCAGTATTTCGATTTGATATACTGGTTTCTCTCAAATCAAATAACCTTTCATGGTTGAAAGAATCATTCATTAATAAACTTCGTTCTGTCATCAAAGTTGGACATGATGAAGATAATGATATTTTTGATATTTCTTTAACATAACAGGGCGGTGATAATGTCGTCCTCAGTGGAGAAGAACAAGAACAAGAACAAGAAGAAAGTAATGTTGAAGAAGTAACAGTTGATGAAAATATATGAAATGGGTCATTTTGAGAAATATCAAAAGTTAATTGATTCGAAAAATAACTACTGCTCACTTGTTGGAGAAACCAGAGATGTTTGCATTTATTAGTGAGAATTGCTATGGTTAATTCGTTCGGATCAATAATTTCAGAAGTGGTAGTCTCAGCGTTATAATTGATGGTGTCTATCATTGGTTCCTTTATCTATGTTGGAGTTAGTGTTATTGATTGTGGTACAGACGATGTAATAAGAGTATTACTCGTCGCCATGTTTGAGAATGTGGATAACGGAACACCCGATATATTATCGATATTGTTTATACTCAGGATGCAGAGTTATTAGGTTGTAGATGATGAATACCTCCTCAATTCAATGTCGTTTAGTCGTTATTCCCGTACATGGATAAGGTTAAAATTGAATTGAGATTATGATGATAGTGATGATGATGATGATGATGAAGGATCTGACGATGTTTCACCAGATGTCCATTCATTTTTCAATACCGACTGTCTAATATTGTGTACCTCGCTCTAGGTGAGATAGCAAAAGCGATATGAATGAAAATAACACAAAAGAGAACTACGAATTAATTAATTCGGCAGAATTATGAAGCAAGGATTCAGATTGGGGGTTCAGCTTGGTATATAGGTGTGGTGTGCTGAATTTTTGATATGTTCCGTTGGAGAATGATGAGGGTGGAAGATGAACAGTGAGACTTTTGTGACAAGACGAAAGGAGGAGAATTAAGTTAAGTGCGTGCAGCTAAAGAGGTCGAAAGATATTTGGTACTTGGTGCGTAGAAAGGATTATATTATTCCATTGTACCCAGTTGTTCACATCATTCCAAAAGGATTGTCTAAATGGTTAATAACTTGCGGAGCGTAGGTTTTCACTGGTGTTGATGAGGTGTCGATTTATTTGGATTCATGGCTCACTTCGGTTTTTGGTGTTGTCGATGGGTACAGGATTATCGATTTCTTGCAGATGGTGCTGGTGTCATACGGAGGTGTACGGTGGTAATGGGTGATAGATTGATATATTTTAGTGGGTAATTACCAAGATGGTGTGATTCTGGATGAGGTGAGTGAGGAAAATCACGCACTTTCGATACAAAATGTATTGCCAACAAATCTTTTTTTGATTACACATGTGTCGGCGTCAAACTTTCATTTACACGTATTTGAAAGTGCTTTGTTCAAATATTTTATTTTTTGTCGTTATTTTTTGATGTGAAAACTGTTCCGTGCAATTTTCCGCAATTTCAATTGTTTCAGGAACACACCATTAGTCAGTTTGTCACCATTCGGATGATAATACAAAATGCGTCACAACTATCATCGTTATGTCATTCACATATCCCAGTCAGCATTCTATAATATAACACACACCAATTGTATTCTGCGATACAACGCATCATTTACAAGACACATTTACCATACTCCACTGCATCACCGACCAATTCTGTGAGGTGACTGTTCCTGTCATTCACCATACCACCCGCTCGATGATGTGTATTAAAACATTCAAATACTTGCATACATTTACAATTTTACGCTACAACTGTTTTGTAATGAAATACATATTTAATTTATTTGTCAAACATACAAAATACCGCAAATTATGCACTATTTCATTCTAATCAGGTTCCTGCATGAAATGCTACTGATTATTGTGCAATACTACGACAATTCCAAACGTGACAATTATCCGTGCATATATATCTTAATAATCCAACAAGTTCATATTACATTCATTCTGAAATTCAATTTCAAAACTAATAATGAAATACAAGCAATTTCACTTTCACGAAAAATACAATTCATTGTTCTTTGAATCCCATGTACTGGAAAACTGATATGTGGAAGTTGAACACGATTATACTTCCCCAGAATACTGTAACTTTCTACAATATAACACTTGTACGCCTTCTTTCGGACAAGATTTCTTACAGATTCAATCTTCTCATCATCTGTAAGAATTGTTTCAGTCTTTTCCGCTATCTGAGATCCATACTCATCCCAGTAGCATGGAAAACCACCACAGCTTGAACATACACTCATTTTAACTTGAACTGTAGCATTACTACTTTCCTGTGTCTATTTCTTGGCTTTATCATCTTCGGTTGACGTCTTGTTGTCATTTCAATGCGTTCAATAGAATTTTATGCCAATTGAACATCCCTTAATTTTATTTCCACCTTTGCTATACCAAAATTTGATTCAGATATTTTCCTCGCTCCTCTCCAACATACAACTTTGCATCCAAACTTTTCTTCTTCTTATTTTTCACGTCATCTTTTTCAACAATATCTTCCATGTTACCCTCGGAACCGTATTCCAATGGATAGTCATTTGCAGTGTTCTTTTTACTCCCAATCCATCAACTCGTTTCAACACCATCTACTTTCTATTTCATTGAAACAAGACATTGACAAGAATTTCCTTCCCTTTCACCCCCTGTAACTATATCGCCGTGGCTGCCAACGCTACCTTTAAATTGATTGTTGGTTTCTTTTTCAATTGCGCGATTTTTTTGAGGAGGAATCTGTTTTAAATCACTTCAATTCCAATCGTTACCATTACTACTGTCAGTTACTGCTACCAGTTTTGATGTCCCTCTACAGTATGGTCTATGGATACTGAACAAGTTTCTTCTTCTTCAGTTTGCGTCCAAACACCATCGTAGCTTCCGTCACATTCCTTCATCTCTTCACCAGTTTGTGCGGTCACATTTTCATGAGGGTCTACGGACTCCAAAGCTGTTTCGGGGGCTTCAGATTGGCTCCATATTCCCTTACATGTTCCATCATTAGACTCCATTTCGCGATGAATTCCTGGTATTGTTTTTGAGTTTGCACGACATGGCATCAAAACGAAAAACATAAAAAAGAATAGATCTCATTTTTATTTACTCGGAAATTTTTCCACCTTGATTTCATCTCCTCGACTGCACATCATGCATGTGGAACACAATGAGGTTGGAATTTTTCATATTTCAAATTTTTATTATTGCCGTTTCAGAATATTTCAAAGCGAAATCATTGTTCAAAATCAATCAATCAACTTTGAAATCTCTCTTCTCCCAACATTTTATCTGCTTATGACGGCAGATGTTTTCTTGTTTTTCATTTACTTTTATGACGAAAAACCGTTGAGTCCAGTTTTTTCCTTACCTCATATATACGGTCGTTTTGATAAAATGGGACAATACAGTAAATACATTACTGTACAACCGTTACAGTATACAACGGATACTGACACTTCAAGCCCAAAATGAACCT
>JAULBU010048595.1:0-13256 GCA_032358235.1 Odonthalia washingtoniensis | reverse complement strand
ACACAGTTGCATAATAAAGACAAGAAAGAGTTGGTTGTGGGGAAAATTGACATTGACAATTTTTATCATCGCATAGCCCTACCTAAACGCTTGAGAACATATTTCGGTCTCCCCAAAGTAACCATCGGGGATCAGACTTTTTGGCCCCAGATGAAGTCCATCCCTATGGGGTGGTCCCATTCAGTGGTACTCTCGCAGCTTATCGTTGAGCAGATTTTGTTCAAGGACGCGGGGCTACCTGAGGAAATGGAAATAAAGGAAGGGAGCAGCCGAGGTAACCTTGAGTGTCGATTTAGGCGCTACATTGATGATATTTTTATGATTGGGTGGAATAAGGCGAAAGTCAGGAAACTTTATGACCGCATATTTGGTGCCTTGAGGAGGCATAATCTTCCACCAAAACTGAGTACATGTCAAGTACCCATAAATGAGCCTGTACAGATCCTGGAGCTTGAAATCCATCGGGAAGGTACAGTAGAGGTGGTTCAGGAAAAGATGAACGCATTGCTGGATATCACCCATGAGATGTTACGGGATCATATATGGAACGTCCATAAATTGCAAGTGTTAGGATCATGGAATTGGTTTTTGCTGTCAAACCGGCCCGTCATGTCGGTTCTACATAAATGCTACGAATTGTCCACGTGTAAAAAGAACACTGCCCCGGCTTCTTTAGAGGCCAGGAATGAATTGTTAATGCTAGCATCGCTAGCTCCGTTACTCCATGCTGATTTTAGTAGAGATCAGTGCCCTGTCATGTTGTGTAGAGATGCCAGCATGACAGGTGGCGCTGCGCTGTATACGGCACACCAAGATTGGCATTGAAGCCAAACAAGTATATTTTCGAATAAATTGGATGCTGTCGATTACCCGACCAAGTTACCGCACTGTAAATGGAAGACTATCAGTCAAATTAAGTGGGCTTACATTAAGCACATTATTGTGTTAGAGGGCCTAGCTATGTTAATGGGGCTACGATGGTTGGTCAGACAGTGTAAGATGAGGTAGTGTCAAGTTCCAGTACTTCTTGATTGACAAGTTCTATTCCACATGACCAAGAAAGGTCGTTCGGGCGCGTTGAGGCTATTCTGCACCAGCCGCCATATTGGAGCGTTCTCAATTGAATTACAAATAAGGGTGGATCCCATATCGGTACCATCAGAAGACAACAATGCAGATGCCCCGTCAAGGTCCTAAGGTGGACCTGGTGCTAGCAAGTCTTACGCCCCGGACGGCGCGATAGTAGAAAGAAGGGTTGCTTCAGTTCTTACAGTATTGTAAGGACAGAGGTAACGCTATATATGGAGTGAATCAATTGGACCAGTTGCTATTAGATTATATACATTTACAGTTTGAGAGCCCATGTCGGGATGGCCCGGGACATGTCAACAAGGTGGTTTCAGCAGTTAAAATTCTCTTCCCAGAGACAGCAAAGTCCTTATTTCTTATGCACAGAGCGATTTCCGGGTGGGACAAGTTGAGGTCCAGCCAGCATATGACACCATGTCCTTTTGACCGAGCATTGGGTAGTTCCTATTATTTGCGGATGGCTAATAAGCCCAAAATGAGTTTAGCGGTTTTACCGAGTTTTGACTGCCACCTACGATTAGGCGAAATGATTCATCTAACAAGAAAAGACATATTAATTGATGAGCCCCTGATAAGGTCCATTTGTTATTAATTAAAACTAAGAGTGATACTAACTCATCAGTTAGTATCCGCTTTGAGTTTTTGTGGGCACTGTTGCTGAGACTTATTGAGTTATTTGGGAATCCTGGTCGTAACAAGATATTCTGATTTACGGAAGACGCCTTCAGACACGAGATTCACACTATAATGGCCCAGAAACTTCAGCTCACAGACCCGCGACACAACATTACACCACATAGATTTAAAAGAGGGGGAGCCACCAGAGATTACCAGCTAAAAAGTCTGAGCCTTTCTGGTATGAAAGGCCAAGGTCGACAAAAAAGAGATGAGACCGTGTACATTTACGTACAGGAAGCCAATAAAGTAGCCGTTCAAGTATCCGCAAAGACAATAAATATCCTAAGCAAGTTAAAAAAACTACTGGTAAGTTTTTCAACGTCCATTCTGTCAAGTGGTGTTGGGAGATTTCGTGCACCGAAGAAAGTCACCCACAATTACTGTGGGTACCTTAATCTTCGAACCGTTTATACTTTGCTTAAATTGTAATGTTATTTACAGTGTGAGGAAAGTGTTTACACAGTAAACCGTAAGAGGGACAGGGGGTCGGTCCGACACGTCGTCGAACAAGGGGGTACGCTTTAGGTAAGTTTGAAATAAAATGAAAGAAGTTCTTAAGAAATGAGTTTGTGTATTGGCGTAAAGCGTGTCCCTCAGCAGAAGCAGCTCTACAGTTTGGAAATTCAATGAAGTAGGATATAGGACATTTAGGTAACCGCTGGCAACATTCAGAGTACTGCGTGGAAGTGAGGAGATATAAAAATCTCCAGAGGGATTTATATGAATTTTGCAAGGCTATGAAAAGTATTGACATGAAATATGTAATGAACTTCACTACATATTTCAATATGTAATGAACTTCACTACATATTTCAAGTCACTCTACTTTGTGTTTTGTATCATTTGCGGTCTTTTGGTGAAGTCAAATTATTTAATTCATGAGTTTTTAGAATGCGATTTTTCATTCAACAGTATAAATGAAGGAGTAAATTTCTGTACGGACGTGATCAATGAATTCATGGTTTTGAGGAAATTTTACATTAATCTTTTTAAATGGGGCACTTAAACTTGGGAAACTAACCACATGTATATTGAAAGTTATTATCCAGCCTAGCTTGTTTTTTGTTGTGTTCATGTTTTGTTGTATCATCCAGAAACTTTAAGTTCTGTTCTGTTGTCATTATCTATATATATACATGATACATATTATCATGTCTATCTATTTTTGACCTTACTGATATTTTTTTAAATGCCACTTATTGGTACATGTTGTTTTTATTTTCCATTTTGTCTACTTATACCCTCACTGAGATGAAATTCTCATCTAAGCCGAAGAGAAACAAGTTTTGGAATAAATTGACTTCCTTCTAGGTTACGCTATCCCCGCACATTTGTTCCATCCTTTATTCATTCTTTCAACTGATTCATATAGCATTTCATCTCTTAGCCACTTCTCAATTTCTCTCATAGAATGAATTGAATATTGCCTTGGAGAAAGATATAACTTATACACGTGGAAGCAGGTAGGTGACAGTATTAAAATCTACAGTATAAACCACTTTTCCAGCTAAGAGGTCCGGTTTGCTCAGTTGTTAACTCTAATTTTTGATAGTTATGGGCCCAGAAGCAGGGCGCGAGTTCAAGCCTCGCCGTGCACAGCGCCGTACACGCTGCCGCATGTGCAAAATACAGATAAGATGAAAAGGGACGTATAATAAAAGGTACATTGTCGTCCACTTTTCCAGGTAAGAGTTCCGGTTAGCTTAGTTGTTAACTCTCGTTATGAATAGATATTCGCTGTCTGTAGTGAATCTGGACTTAGATTAGGTTGGGTGTGATTACTGTAGATCTTGTTTGGGACTGATCCGATGGAGAGTGGTGTGCCGTAGATCAATTTGTCAGTAGCGATGAAAACAACAAAGTATACGAAGTTTCTGGATATGTATGTCATTAATTTTCTGCTATGATTCTATTTTATTGGCTACTTTAATCAGGAAATTTTAGATAGTCCTACCTGGGAACCAACATCAATATTTGAGTTATATTGCATACTAAACTCCTTTTAGTGATCGTTAGATGGCAACTGCTTGCATCAATACGTATATGTGCAGGTGTAATGTATGATTTGCACAATAATATTTGGTGCCGTCTATTTCTGCGTAGTCTACACTTTCCATCAATTTAGGATTGATTCCTTCTTTTGTTTGATGTTTTCCCTACTTAAGCATAATAATAAAGTAACATTGAGTCCCTTTCAACTCAGTCAACCAATTTTATTTTAGTGGCTCGTAACCAGCTCTTTTATCATTCCTCATTTGTGGTGTTCACTTCCCACCTCAGTTTCAGCTTCTTTTCTAGTCAGCCTCCTATCGTAGCAGCATCTATACCACTTTTGATTCATCCAAACTGATTTGTAGCGACTGTGAAAATGTCTCGATCTAAAATACCCTACTAGAATACACTGCATGTCCTTCAGGTTATTTGGATTGGAAATCTCTCCTACTATTTTCATTTTTCATTTTGAATAGTGCTGACTCTCCTACATTCTATCTCTCGATTCCCATTATCACTCTCTTTGGAATTAATGTCTCCAGTAGATGAACTATAATCCGTTTATTATATAAACCATTAATTAAATCCCTGTCTCAAAATGAAAAAAGACAAGTCGATTTCTATCGTTATCTTTTTAGACAAGCATCCCTTTACCTGATTATTACCAGTGAGTTTCATGCACGGTACATCACAGTTATAACTAAAAGTTATCGTCCGGACAAACGTTACATCTGCACTATTTCTTCAATACTTCAAATATAAGAAATGTTTTTTAGAGCAAAAATGTTATCTTCGTCAAAACAATCCTACTGAAGGGCTGAATTCCAAACAACACCTTAAAAATTCACCTAATTCTGCGACTTATGGTACATCACATTAAATTATTCTCGTCGCACTTCCAACGCTATACAATTGGGGAAATTACGACATCACCACGTTTCTAGAAAATATGACAAGTATGTTGAGAATGCAGGAGGGCAGCCCAGCGTTAAATTGGATTCATGGGGGCATTATATAGACCCTAGATCAATGCACGGTCTCTTAGTTTCTCATGAATTTTTCAAGCAGAAAGAACATCGTATCTCAGCAATGATCAAATGTTTAGTGTCCTACAGCACTTGTAGCTGAAGTAACAACGCCAACTGATTTAGAAACGTCACAACTAAAAATCAAGTAGACGGTGCGGTGCTGTATGAAAAATAGTGGCTCTGCCAACGTGTACGAATGCTCCGTGTCGATTTCAGTTGGGACCTATACAATACCGGTGTCCCGGACTTTGTGGAAAAAGTCACAAGAAAGCATTCAATATTTTTCCAGACCTGATTCGCCCCACCGCATTGCTCAATTAGTTACGTAAAGCATCCGAATTTAAAGCGTCTTCTAAAAAGGATTTCTTCACATTTTCGGATCTCGAAATAGAGAAAGCAGAACATTGCGACGAATGGATTTCTGTTTTGAACAACCAACTGTCGAATAATCAATCAACTAATGGAAATCCAACAGAACGAAGGTCGGAAAAATTGAAATCTAAAACACAGAACAAACCAAATCAAAGTTCTACAAATCCTTCCTCCTATTCGAGAAGAAGATCCATTTGTAGAACTTTTATGACAATTTGTAGGTTCTGAGGATTGAGTCAACGCCAGGACCACCAAATTGTCTCAACCCTGATTGTACTGAAATACACTGTCTACGAAACTGCAAGAACACCATAAACACAATGAAAATCATTTGTTCGAGAAAAGAGCTGAACAATTAATTGAATCTTCTAAATATTCTAAATCTGAAAAGTTAACTAGCTATATTAGTTTATCAGAAAGTAGATCTGGGCGTCCTGAAAATAAAATTGGTTCTTTAAATGTTTGAAAATTTAAACCATTCACTCACCCTGAAGGAAATCAAGTGATGAAGAATTTTACATGTAATACAGCAACTTTCATTTTGCATGTAGAGCTAATTCAGAGTCAGCGTCACTGGCTATCTTTCAGTCAATTATTGATTTCATTACAACCGCCCGTAATTTATTCGAATCAGATCTGCCAAATCATCTCCTAATTTAACGGGAGTTGATGGTCAGCCTCTTATAACTACAGGAGAAGCATGTCTTTCTCCGACTCTAGTGACACGGGGCATTTAAGTTAAGTTACGCAGACTTAACTGTTATATATTTAAGAATACAGACACGATAACGAAAACGAAAAACACATGTCCCGGTGAGTTCATTTTAGGTGAACCATTTTTACAATCAATTGGTTTAGACACATATTCCTCTCTATCAAACTTCCTCGCCAATCTGGAGAAATACTTCGATATGTCAAAAATTGATCCTATCATCACTGACCCGACAGTGATGATTGGACGATTTGGAGCAAGAATAATTTCTTCTTCTCTAAACTTTGAAAATAACATACAAGATGTATCAGCTGATAATATAAATCTTCGATTTAACCCACTTGAAGATAAAACATTGGTTCAACAAATTTCTCGTTTACGTTTTGGTGATCTTCATGCACAAGATGGTGATGACATTGATAATCAATAATTAACTGCTGGACACCAGGATCAACTGGAATTAACATCTGCTATAAATAATATGTTACCCCAGGCGTATTCCAAACTATCACCTCAACATCATAAATATCCACAAAATCTGGTAGATAAATACCGAGAAGTATTTAGAACAACCCTCGGGGAAGGTCCACCAGTGGACGATCCCCATTGGTAGTAGTGTTCAAAAATTAAGAACAGGCAGTGAAATTGAAGCAAAGAACATATTGTCGTATACAGAATTCTATTCTAAAATCACATATTAAGGGGCTTAAAAAATTTGGATTAATCTTTCGAAATCCAACATCAGCTTGGACTTGCGCTCCACTATTGGTACCAAAACCTTCGTCACCATCTGGATTCAGATTTACAATAGACTTACGTCCAGTAAATTCTCAGACAAAAACAGCTGTATGGCCAATGCCAAATGCAGATTCTGAACTAGTACGTCTAAGTGGGGCCTGTTGTTTTGCAAATTTTAATTTCGTGTCAGCATATTTGCAAATGGCACTGGATAAAACATCTCAAGAATCTCAAAGATTTCATACATATATGGGAGTGTCCACTCCGAAACGTGTGTTACATGGCTGCACAGATGCTGTCAGTGTTTTTTGATCAACCATGGTACAGAGTTTTAGCGCACAAGATGTACTAATATGGCTTCATGATATCTTAGCGCATGCAGCAACATTTCAGAAATTACTACAAACTTTGGATGCAGTATCCAGAATTTGCTCTCATGTTCATCTCAAACTAAAATTTGACACTCACAAATGTCATCTGAGAGTAAGGAAACCCAAAATTTTGTGGTAAAATCATTTCTAGTGGCGGATATCGATTTTATCCCCGACATCTGGATGCACTAGTTTCTGTTTCAGCCCCCCTAGGGTAGTAGACTTACATCAATTAGTACATGGTGTAAATGAGATGAGAATGGCGATCCCTGAGTTTTCTCCACTCGTGAAACCACTTCAGAAATATCTGGAAAAAGAATATAAACATATTGGAAGTCGAAGAAAAACAGCTGTAATTAAGCTCCAGCTCACATCATGGACCCCTAAATTAGAGTCCTCATTCAAATAACTATTTCAAACTCTAAACCACCAGGTTACACTTCATATTTACGATCCGAAGCAACATATCTGTCTATTTCCAGGTACATCCGATCATTTTTGGTCTGGTGTACTAACACATGTGACAAATGAGGATTATGGAGCATCCGACCCGATGTCGGAGTGGAAACATGTTCCACTAGCATTTTTGTCTGGAGCCTTTAATAGAGAAAAATTACGTCCGTCGGCACCAGAACAAGAATTCCACGGAACAATGGCGTCTTTCAAACATCTTATTCATATAATAGCAACATCAGATCAGTTCGCACTCTTCACTGATCACAGAAATTTAACATTTATTCTATGCCGCCCAACTTGGTATGATTAAAAAGTGGCACGTCATGTGGTTAAAAAAGTTTACCGTTGGAGGGTCCATCTTTCCGAATTTAATTTTACAGTAAAACATATAGCTGGTATAGATGACATATGAGCAGATATGCTCACAAGATGGGCTGCGCCTGATTGTAGACCTCCATCTTCTGCATGTGCTGCTGCTATCAGAGTACCTGTCTTGAACTCTGTTCTTCCTGACTTATCCTCCATCCCAGCCATTCGAGAGGCCCAACAGAATTTTCCAGATTCAAAAGGCCACACTCCAGACTCTGATCGATTAATTCGTCTAAATCTAGTAAACTTATTATACATGACTTCGTCGAAGTCATACAACTACTTGTATGTGTGCCAGCACATTATGGACTTGGAGACTATGATAGTATCGATTCTACACTAACTACTATCACCAATTTTGTTTATCGTAAAACAGTGTCATCTGATGTCCGTGATTTCGTTCGATCATGTCTGGTGTGCTTACTGTTCGCGGATAGTACCAAAGTACCAAAACATTTGAGAAGTAAGATACATACATCAAAGGTAGGTGAACGCCTACGCTTTGATTATTTGTATGTGAGCCCAAGTGACGGAAAACAAGAATACAATCTAATTTTAAAAGATGATTTTTCTGAATATGTTTATCTAAAATCATGTAAACATGCAGATTTTATAACTGCATCAGATACATTACATGAAAATTTTTCAACATTTTAATCAGTTCTTAATCTCCGATCAAGGGCCACATTTTTTTAACGAAACAATTTCTAATCTTGCACGATTGTTAGGAGCAGGACATGATTTTTCAACAGCTATATGCTCCTTGGTCCAATGGAACAGTCCAAGCAGTCTGTAAACAGGTATTTCGAGGACTATGTTCATTATGGTTGAATTTAGTCGTACTAGAATCTCAATAGACTCGTTTAGTCCGCGGAATTCAATCCATTATCAATAATTCACCCTCCCGTCGTTTAAATGGACTATCGCGGTATGAAGTACATACATGACAAAAATTCGGGAATCCTCTCGCTGTAGACCTTTCAACTCCTGATATCAGCATCACTGAAACTACTGTGGCTCATTTAGGCAAATGTAGGATCCTACAAAACATCTAAATCCAGAATATTCATGACAGTTTGGACAATATCCAACTTGATGTGGAGAAAGTCAAGTCTGCTGAAAGAAGCGCAGAAATCCTTCGACCTAATAAAAAGAGCTATTCAGGAATATTCTCCTATTTTTGGACATTATGTCTTCCTCAGTAGCACGGAAGGAGCAAGAACTAAAGCTTCAGCAAATTGGATCGGGCCACTACGAATAATAACTATTAGAAATCAATTCATAGTTGTTGTGAGGCACCTTCTCACCGGTACAACATCTAAATACACATACAATTATTGAAACAATATGTCGATTCAAAAGTTGGTGCATTAATCTACCTTGAACCTATTGCTGACCATACTGATAGAATTTGGCAAACAATGTCAAAATTTGAAGAAATTACAGAATGGAGAAATGGAGAAATGCAAATACTGACATCTTGGAAACGATTACAGACAAATACCTGGCAGCCATTTACTGAAAAAGTTGAAAAGTTCCGCTACTTCTCTCCGAAGTTTTGGAATCTCGCCGTTCAAGTGGAATCATACACAGGGCCCGACAGATACTCAAAGTCGCTACAGAAGGCGATTTGATGCATCCAAAATAATTTGTAGCTACTGTGAAAATGTCTCTAGCTGAAATCTCGTATTAGAATACACTGCATGTACTTCAACTTATTTTGATTGGAAATCTATCCTACTATCTATATTTACCATTTGAATAATGATGGCTCTCCCACAATCTATCTCTTGATTCCCACCATCAATCTCATAGGAATTCCTGTCTCCAGTGGATGAATTATAATCCGTTTATTATATGAACCATTAATAAACTTGTCTCAAAAACAAAAGATACAAGACGATTTTAATATTGAACCTTTTGGACAAGGACTTGTGTCTTTCCATGATTATTAGAACTGAGTTACAGTAATAGTACATCACGCCACGGTACGTCATCTATGAGCTTATGCAACCAGAAACCATCATTATTCATCCTAGTTAATCCTTGCTTATATACAGCCCATATTAGCTCATCTCAGCTCATCCTGGCATCAACCTAGCTCAACCAAGTTCATCCTAACAAATACAAAAGATCAACAAAGATCTACCTAGCACACTGTAACTTTAACCGCTACTAAGAATATATCAAAGCTTTGCTACTGCTGAGTATACATTAAAACTGTCACCTACCCTGTTGCAACTCTACAAATAGCTACACTACTTATATTACACGTGGAGTAATAACAATTGGTCTACTGATGTTTTCATAAGCTCTCATAGTTATAGGCCCAGAGAATTGATTAAATTTCCCTTCGCGTCCCAAACATTCGTAGTACATCAATTCCGTCCCATAGATTGATAAAACTGGTGACCAACATGAATACTATAAATCTGTGAAGCTATGGTGTACATTCCAAGACAAACTTGGAGATTCAAACTCTCACAAAATAGACGAAAATGATCTAGTTATCGTACTGCAGTCGAACCTATACGGCAGAGCTAAAGAATTGTTCGAGAGGATTGATGTCGATGGAATAGATTCTAAAATGGGAGTTGACCTTATTCTTGGGGCTATTTACAAACTCGACCCACCATCTGTGATATGCTTATTATTTTAGGAATTACAAGAATTATTCTCAGTTTGTCGTGAACGACAGGAACAATTTGATGATTTGGAGATGCGGTTTGGGGCGCAAGTAGCAAAATTTAATTCGGTTGGAATATCAGTATCGCTATTGGTTCGATGGAAGCATTAGTGCTCCTTGCAAATGGTGATGTCGATTCTAGTCAGAGAATTTCTATACTAGCAGATGAAGCACTGAATAAAAATGACTTAACAATGACGTCTCTTACAGATTATTTCATCAAATCTATTTCATTTGAGACAACAGAATCCATTTTTAGACAATCTGGCAAACCGTCAACAGCTCAGGACATCAATAATGGCACTGTATCATCTCACCCGACACTAACCAACTTTGATGGAGATACTCATGGTGGCTTCATAAACAACAACAGAAACCTTCATAGCTGTCCCTCGTACTATGAAAATAACGATTTTAGCAAAACTCGACGTGAAAATCCAAGATGGTCACGCGATGAAATTCAGCAAGGAAAATCAATCTCCCAGTGCTTAAGATGCGGTAAATTTGGACACTGATACATTTAAGGTGAGGAAGATCGTTTGTTACGTAGCTTTGTCTCATGCCATGACCAGCCTATTGTTTCATCCCAAAATAATAGAGAGAACAAGGTATGCCTTAACAAGAATAATGAACAAAATATCTATAAAAATAACAAAAATTAGCCTCTCTATGTAGCATTCAACATGACCATACTTACTAATTTAAATAATCACAGTAGTATTCCCCATAAGCACCAACATTGGGCTCGATGATCGACAATGGCGCTCCTTACAGTGCCATTGGACAAGTAGAGGTAATAGAAATTAAATCTTTCATAAGAAATTCTGATGAACCTGTACACTTGGAGCCTATACCAGAAGCAGTTATTGGTCGCCCTCATTGGCAGTATAGGTCAGTAAATACTCCAGTGACATTCGCCCCATACTTGGTTCAATAGTTATCAATATAAATGCCCGATATGATACTACGCTACAAGTAACACATCTGGTACTATCTGGTTCCTATCAATGGGTATTTTGAAGGAACATAACCAGAAAAATCAATAAAATCCAGCTGGACAATATGGGTATAAACATTTCTGGTCATGGTAGGCAAAGAATCAGACTGACCATTGTTGAATTTACATGCACATATACCTTCCTTTTTCACTATTCATATCTCCGTCGAAAGTAGAAATCGTAAATACACTGTCAGGATCAGCTATCAACCCCGCTCCAGTGACCATATGAAAAATAGTAGAAAAATACATAAGCATGTATGATGTCATGCTACGTTCTCAGACACGAAAACCCTACTTCAGCGAAATATTTTGTGGTCAGATGGTGTTCAAAATCAACTTCAAAACCCCATATCGGAATTCACTAATTATAGAGCTGCGTCAAAGCCACAACTGTCTATGAACATATCAGTTAGTTCTATGAACGAAGATTTTAACAACGTTGTCTGTGTGGACCTTTCTTCCTAGATGGGAAACCACTACTACATGTCATGGAGGCCACCACCAGGCACTCAGTGCCGGCGTTAATTGTAGATAATAAGTCACTTGGGAATGCAAGCTTTTCTTTTGAAACCATATGGTTTGGTCAATTCTGGTCACCAACAACTGTACTAGGTTATGATGCTTTCAACAGTACCGAGTTTAAAGGTTTAATTAGTAACGCTGGATCTTAATTCAAGCCTCCGCCACCATGGAGACATTCAAAAATGTTCTGAAGTCAAAACTAAACATCATTAGAAGCATATATAATCGACTTAAAGATTCAAATATCTCAGCATCAACCTAATTAATTGTTAAGAAAGAATTACGGTGTTAAAATGATGTATATGGTTCAAATAAGTTAACAGCATTTGAAATGGACAAAGACTTTACTAGGCCAATTTCAACAATAGTCGTACCAATTTCAAACGAGCTCATTGAAGCTCAAAAAGTTATCTCTGCAATGCAAAAATTGGTCCTTATTTTATCATCTGAAGCCCCAAAGAAAATTGAACTATCACTAGTAGATCTAGTTGAGGCTTATGTTAAGAATGACAAACAAAAATGGGGTAATTTTTCATCTACGAAAATCATTCTAAGCTACGATGTATCAACTTGAACTGTCACTGTCCCAGGATCAAAAGGCCGAACGATGCGTGACGCAATGGAATAAATAAGTCATGCAATCCCGGACGAATATTTTGCCTCAATGATTCGTCAGGCAAATGACCAACTGCACGATGACATACAAGGCCAAATATCACAATTCGCAAGCACAATTGTTGATACCACCACCATCAATAATTAGCCAATGAACCAAGCTTCAACCAATAACCAGGTATTACCTCAGTGTTTTTCCGACAATGATATAAATATGGCTCCCGAGATTGGAGGCAGTATAGAAGGATTTTGGTCATTAGAAAACCAATTTTACCTTGGTTTGGTATCATAAATAACTGATGATGGTAAATATATAACAATTGCATACAATGATGGTGATGAAGAAACAAATCAAATGGAACATGAAGTGTGGATAAATAAATGAGATAATTTTGAAAACAAGACATCCTCACCCCTTACTGTGAACGCAACTACAGAATCAACTGAAACCCTCAGTGCAGATAATCCAGTTACAACAACATCAGCCTTGACAGCTGGGGAAATAATAATTTACTTTTATGTTTTTTGCTTTACAGTGGATGCTTACAGTATTCTACGCTGGGCAAG
Organism: Odonthalia washingtoniensis; assembly: GCA_032358235.1. Taxonomy (NCBI): domain Eukaryota; phylum Rhodophyta; class Florideophyceae; order Ceramiales; family Rhodomelaceae; genus Odonthalia; species Odonthalia washingtoniensis. Next base: position 61 of record JAULBU010048595.1, on the reverse strand, counting down.
AAAAGCCCCCGCATCGGGGGACTTTTCCCGCCCAAGTCCCGTCAGCGTCACCAACAAGAAT
>JAULBU010048584.1:0-13256 GCA_032358235.1 Odonthalia washingtoniensis | reverse complement strand
GGCGGTAATGTTTGTTCTATGATGTGTCTATCATACCAAGCGGTCCGTCAATGCCACGTTCTGTTCAACCGTCTGAACCTGGCGCGGTGTCTGCCACCGCACCCTCAACGCACGCCCACCGCACGCCCACCCTCCAGTCGACTAGTCCATAACGATCTACAAAGTACTCTCGGATCCGTAAGGCGCTGGATCAACTGGATTATGTATATCAAAGGCTTGAGTTGGAAGAAACGGAGCGATGGAATCAGACCGTGACAGGTGCGATCACGTCGGACAATTTCACTCGGAATTTTATCTACTCCGCACAGATTGCGATTTCTTCCAGTACACCGCCATAATCATGACCTCGTACATGTACATCAGCAACTCATCCTAAGTTGGAAGCGTTCACAGGCGCCTGAGCGGCACCAAGAATGATTCCGGCACACGCATGTCGGCGGCTTGAATTTCATCAACGGCTTGTCCGGAGGTGGTTTCTCGAGCAACCACCTACTCGTCTTTTCCAAAGGCGCTCGCTTCGTGTACCTCATCCTGCCTGGTAGCACGCGCTTGATCCACGGGATCTGAACTGCTCTACGCACCAAGCGTCTATCTTGTAGCCATATCGACTAATACTGCAGGTGGAAATGAACAGAAGAAACGAAGAAGATGAGTGCTTAAATTAAGCCAAGACGGAATTTGAGGTTTGGGAGGAACGCGCGTTCATCCTCCAATAGTTAAAAGGTCTGTTATAGTACCTCACGCAGTGGTGAGTACTGGCCATCCCCACACTAATTTTATCATTTTACCTTTTTCTTTCTCTTTCCTTTGTGTCTTCATTTTTCTTTTTACGCTCTCGGACACTTGTCTCGCTTAAACACTCACGGATATCAGTCCCCGGGTCTGTATTCACCACAGGTTTTAATTCAATGGAGATCGTATCGCTGACGCCAACTGGCACCAACTGGATGCGCATATTTTCCCTGGAGACCAACTAGACCCCAATTTAACCGGCAACAACGACCTTTGCCAGCCTTACAAGAAAACAGGGTAAAGTACGCTGGGATCACGACGATCTGCAAGTGCCCTCACACGTACGCGCCCCCCCGACTGGTGCCACTGGACGTGTGAAGCACGCGATCGTCCAGATCCTAGCCCTCGTCTCCACGTCGGTGTTTACAGTCCACTGTTGTGTCGGGCTTTGTTATTTTACTCTGCCAAACACCTAATTTGACCCTTCTACCCTCTCATTCGAGCTACTCGGTGAGGTAATACAGTCCTGCAATACCTCACTTAAACCGCTTGTCCTAAGTACCCTAATGTCATGTCTTTTCCCGACCTCAGGTCCTTACAAGGAAAATTTCAGACCATCTGGCGTTTTGACAGTCAGATATATTAATCAAGGCATGCGCTTGTGACTAAAGGAGCATAATACTTGGTATGATTTATGACCTCCCGAGAGCTCCATTCTAATTTTTATACAGTCCCCATGAAACCAACACATTTTTCAAGTGGAGTGCCCTTCTCCCACTTATGCTGATAAAATTGACTTCATATTGACCACACTATATTGAAACATTTACAGTACACATTACCCTCCACTAAAACGCAACCTTAGATCGACCACACTAACTGGAACATCCACAGTACACGTTACCTTCCAGCCCATGCGTCCAGCTTAAACTCAATCCTCTACAGTTGGAACCTACTGTAATACACGATTATACACGTGTTATATGGCCTACACTATCCCAGAATGTAGCAACAACAATCTTTTGTCTTCGGTATCATTTTTGACGCTCCCTGTCCCTACAAGAACGCCACCAGCACCGTTTCCTTTTCCCTTCTTTTCTCCTTTACTTTTTTCTCACTTTCTTTCTTTACCATCATTGAATAATTAGTTTAATAATTTTTTCCGACAAGGTAGAGACACCTTATCAAGAAGTCAGCAATTATTGAAGTCACGAATCTCTCTCGTCCATCGCTACTCATTCTGCCATAATACAGACCTCCGTAGCTCCGTCCACACCTGATCTATCTCCCTATCCATCCCTTTTTATATCTCTCTATATATCTCTCTATATATATATATATATCTATCTCCCTTTTAACTACACACTCTCTTAACTCCACATACATTTACAATCCTCCTTTTCTTCACTAACCTCGTTAACTGCATCACCATACCCGAGCACTCGTATATCCTCCACATTCACCAAAGAAAATACAATAATCCACATCCAATCCATCTTAACTTTATATACCCTGATTACCTCTTCTTACACTGTCATCGCAGATAACCTTCAATCAGTCACCTACAACTGTACATTCTGGCGACTCACATAGTCACCCAAATCTGGTACCCATAGCGTAGACTACTGTAAGGCAATGGTTTCTATCGTCTAGCAGACGCTGGTTCGAATTTCTTGTTTTTACGGCACATACTTCGCATGCAGCGCAGCGCGTTCTCACATGAATGTCGATTTGAAGGTTGTGACAAGGTGGCCGTGGTTGGAGACGAAATTCTCAGTTGTTTCCAATAATATCTCGCTCAAACCAGGACTCCCTATACCGAACATTAGCTCAAGGTCTATCCAGTTGCACGCGGGGAAATTCGCTTCAGTATGATGCAACAATTGGTGGTGTCGTCGCTTACGTACCCCCTGCGTTTCGTTTTACTGTTAAGTAAGTATAGGACGCAAGCTTTTGGAATGTCTATGACGTGGAGGAGGAAGCTTTGGAAAGACATGCAGACCGGATACGAATCGATGTTGAATTTAGATGACCGAATGTGCATTTTCCTTACGTTCATTTGTTTTAGGTCCCTCACCGCGTGTTCATATCTTTCGTATAATCTTACTTTCAACATCGCCGGTTTTGAAAACGTCATTGCTGCTACAAATGCCCTGAACCTTTGTTTCCTCGCCCGCCTTATCTCATATTCCGTCCCGCTCACCATCTCCGCTTGTACTGTCCTTTCACCCGCTTGCCCTCTCGTGCCGCTCACAAAGTAAATAAATTATTGTTTGAAAAATTTACCTTTGTCTTTTTCAATCATTATTTCTTCCACCTCACTTTTTAACATACCTGATGCATATCCCCCTCACATTGCGACTTTCCTTCACATTTTCCATTTTCCATTTCACAACGCTAAAAAATGGCAAAATATTTCTAGCCATTATTTTTATTACACGTTTCCAAATCTTTGCCACATTTCTGTACCCATAACTTACCCTCCCTCCCTTTTCCACAAAGCTTTAATCATTATAGGATTCGTATTTACTCACCTGTTTATAGAATTTTGTTAAAGAAAATTTCCTAAAGGACAGATGATGCCCGACAGGAAGTTATCTCCAGAGAAAAGACTTCGCCCAAAAATATGTGACCAAATTAGTTTTGGATATCTAATAAATCGCCTAAAATGAAAATTCACAGTGATTTTATTTATGCAGTTACACTGATAGTAAGTGTACCTAATTTGAGTTTTAAATCAATGTAACTACTTTAAAAAGATACAAACATAGAAGGTTCCATTAATAGAAAAGTGTAACTTTCTACTTGCTGTAATCGGAGAAAACATTTTTTACATGGAACTTGAATAAAAATAGTTGCATTTTATTGTATCTACAGAAATTTCCTATAAAAGAATAAAAAGCGGAGAAGATAAATATTCTGTTTTTTTCTCAAGTACATTTTTTATCTGAATCAAATATTTTTATAGTAGCACATATTTTGCAACTCTGAAAATAAATTCTTCAAAAATACCGATACAAATACGCCAACATATCGAAATTCTACGAATACGCTAATAGCCGACAAATTTCCCGTTTTCTTATTTTTCCATTAACTTTTATGAAAAAAGCGAATATTTCCCTTATCGAGATTATAACCTGCTCACAGCAATTCAGTCCTTGAAGGGTTTATGGTCTCTCGAGATCCATGTTGCAACTCACATCACTTTCGCACTTTTTCCTTTCCTACACACAGTTCTCACCCCGAAATCACTCACATGGACGCTGCTCTATCAGTTTCATCCAAGTATAAATTTCAATTTTCCCCTACACATGTACAGTGTACATCACTACTGTACAGTTATGCTATTTATTTTTCCGTCATGGTGATGTATGAATTGTACAGCAGTCACTTCTATTCCGTTCAGTTCACGGTATCCGATAATGGCACATTCCCTATTTTACTGTGCGTACATAACACTCACGCCTATTGGCAGTTGAAAATAATTTTTTACACGTCGTGCGGGAAACAGGATTCCTGTTTCCTGTGACACTATTTATCCAGATAAAATATATATTTTTCTCAACAGAAATGAGACTGTTTCCGCTCTAATGCAAGCACATCTTAAGTTATTCTGATACTTCTTGACGAGAATTGTCAAACACCAACGGTTCTACATCTTATTTTTATCAAAATCGGACAGGATTTGACTTCACAGCATTAAAAAGCATTTGTAGGTCAGGTTTCCTCGTTGCATTTAAAATTATCCCGTAAATTAATTCGACTCCACCAAAACACAAAATGATAACAAACCCAAAAAGTATGATCTGGAATATGTACTAAACATTTTTAAGCAAATATTGTTCATTCATACCAACAACGCCAATTAATGTTTTTTTTAATGCAATATTGTTTCGAGCTAGCGGAACCTACTGAAGGACTGAAGATATACAAAATATTTACTACAGTAGAACGAACATGCGGAATCATAGGGTATAAAATAATTATTTTTAATAAATTTCTTTATTTGGAATCGATTAAATATGGTATTCCCACACGTTCATTAAGAGTTATTCATTCATAGGACTTTCAGACAAACTAAAAAGTTATTTGATTCGTAATTTTAATCGAATAAGTTATTCAGTATCCCCCGTCGTCCGAATAAATTATTCAGTATCCGTCATCTCCCGAATAAATCAATAGCAGTTAAATTTCAAAAATAGGTTATTTCTATAAAATTACTCGGATTATTCAAATAAAAGATAATGAAACCCGTCCATATGAAAAATTGAAAAGAGAAGACTTAGTTACAGTTCCTGACCACTCGTGTTGACGATTTGATTGACTTTCAGAAGATCTCAGAGTTCCTTATTAAACTTTAGGAAGATCTGCATTTATAAATTCGTGGAATTATTCCTCTGCGATGGCTATTTAGTGCATACCCTACGGTAGAAATAATATTTCGACATATTTACAGGTAGGTAAAATAAATCTCATGTCTTAATATTTTTCTGTCAACCATTTTTCTTCACCTCTTCTCTTAAGCTCTCTCGTCGCAAGAGAAAGAGAAACATCACTTCCTTCCTCAATAAAATCAACCGATCGAACTTTTGATTCACTCACTGAGTTGATCTCTTCTGGATTCAACTCGACAAGACGTCCATCTGGAATTTTATTCATTTTTGATTCAATGTCGATTCAGAACAAATTCTGCTTCATACTTCAACCTTGTATTCATTGATGGATATATATCAATTGCCACTTCAAATTCATATCGCGCTTCTTCCATAGTTATTTCTTCTCTTTTTAATCGTGTTGTAACAGATTGAAAATCACTCAACTTTGTAAAAAATAGATGAATCTCTTCGTTTTCTTTGCATTGTGGGATCAAATCCACTATGTCCTCATCATTTTCTTAAAACAATCCCTTATTTCCCGGTACTCTTTAATCATACAATATGCTGAAAACCACCTAGTAACGTTGATAGCTTGCGCACACAATTGTGTAAACTTCCAAAGTTTTGCAGCAATAGGCGTTCGCAACTTGATCATAAATACCCGAACCTTCTCCATCTCAATTTGTATTTCGCTTAAAACGTCCTTTACTGCTAAAATATCGATGGCTGTGGTAGCCAATTAAGTAAAGACCAGCTTTTCTTGCTAATGCCTTGTTTGTACTACAATTATCACGAATTGAAGCCACTACATTATCCATCAATTTTTTGTACACTCTACAAACAAAAATGCAAAACTTTAGGTGTTCATATCAACCTTGTAATGATTCATCTTCAAGCGCGGAGGGAGCTAGTAATAGTTTCTAAAACCCATTTTTGTTTTCAAACGGGAATGTGGCAAACATGCCAAGATAGTGCGAATCTCAACTCAACCATCCATCAAACACCAGTTCAAACCTATCAGGTATAATTGTAGAAATATTTAGTTCAAGAATTGCAGTTAGACGTTGCAAGTAATTCATAATATTGTTAACAGAAATTGGATCGTACCTGGTGTGAGAGCAGAATTGTAAATTTTCACAAATAGAAAATGGTTGTACACAAACAATAACAAGATTAATCCATCCGGCTTTATTTTTTGTTTCCTTTAACCAAAAACGTTACCGTTTCCTTAGTTTTATTAGTTTCATTTGCTGAACTCATGCCGGTAGATTCAATGCCATGAAATGCGCAGTATTCGCATTCGTGTCGTGCTGGCACATGTGCACAAAATCCGTGTATCCTGATCCTTCACTTTTTTGTGACACCCCATATTTTCAAACCCACGTTTTTCCATCTTGGCTAATGGAACTGAAGAATGAATCTCATACTCTCCTACTGAAGGATGACTTTGTAGTCAATTTGATAGTTGGAGTTGATATATGAGACATGTGTGAAGTATCACAAACCTTTGTGCTAGTCATATCACCGGTAAGTATATGTTGATTGATGTGTCACTGACGATCGGCTGAAACTAGTGAAACATTAAAATTATCGCTTCTTGACGTCCCCGGTGGTTCTTCCAATCTCTTTTTTCTGTTATTTTTCATTACAATTTTACATAACATCGATGAGCCACTCTAATAAATCATTGCCATGTTCGAAAATTATAAAATTATAAAATTTGAATAGGTTATTTGAAATAATCATGAAAAAATGTTTTTAATAAATTTATTCATGAATAATTTATATTTAGAGCATCTCCACTAGGGGCACATTTTGATTAATTTTGAATTAAAAAATCGAAAAGTAAAATTATGGAAAACACTAATACTGGTGCAAATAATACAGAAGCACACTTCAGGGCACGTTTCTAGAACCAAAATATGCTTTGACTTGTGTTTTGCCAAGTTTTACCAAGTTTTTACTAAAAAGAGGAGTTTATCAGCCATTGACATGGACGGACACTTTGAAAAGAAGTCCGTTGAGGCATGGTGAAAGCCACGTCATTTCACATTCAATGTATATGACTTCGTGCATTTATTCCAAAGGACTCCTACTGTCTCAGATTTGGTCGCCCACTATGTTGAAAAAAGTCGGCAGAACATACTAGATGATCTTCAAATCAAAAAGAAAAAGAGGCGCCACAACATTGGTGATCTTGAAATAGAAGTGACATGTCAATGTTCTCATTTATAGAGGCATCTCACGCACTTCCACTTCAACTGTTCATCTTCTCATCATAATCGCCACCGACTACAGCAAAAATTACAACAAAAATGCAACGTAGTAGTCAATTTGAGGACTCGGAGGAGGAAGAGGTAACTAGCCATATAGAGCAAGTTGACTCTGATGGTTTGAGGGTTATTATTGAGGAAACGGGTCGTGAATACGAGCCACCTAATGGATACAAAAAATCAACAGCGTTCCAATACCGATCGACACAGAAGCGAGACCGAATACCGCGAAGAGACATATCAAATTTACTAGAACTATCTACTAACGCTAACTCTACTTTTTTCGATGTGAAAAATGCGACAGCAGCGGACAATGCGACAACAGCGACGAATTTGAGGTTGTCGAAAGGATCAAAGAATAGAGCTCGCGATGAAATCGAAATGGAAATGGAAGAAGAGAAAACGAGGAGAGGGGTAAGTACTGCAGCCGTACATAGGTGTTATTTCTTGCAAAATCGTGGTTAAATTCGTCGCATGAGTGAACTTCCCAGAAGAAAACGATATGGGAGGGAATTTCAGAATACCTTGATTTGGATTTCAACCTTAAAAGGACGCCCGGTAAACTTTGAGTAAAATGGCAACACTTGCGGAAGGAAATCCAAATATATCTAAGTGCAAGAACTTCGGTGAACAATGTCCAACGAAGTGGAATGACAGATTAAAACTTACAAAATCTGTCAATGAAACTTTATTAAAAGAAGACAGGGACATAAATGGCGGATAGGACGTATAAACTGGCAAATCCATTCAAGTACAAGCTGGCCGCCAATTAGTTATCAGTTCATCCAAAATTTGGCGGTCAGTTTGCGGTAGAAGAGAAGAGATTAATTAGTAACATTATGGTAAAAACAAGAACATTTCTGAAGAGAACGAGGCATCAGCACCAAGTACTGTCAGATCAAGGCAAGATGAAGAAGATGAAGGCAATACAAGAGCATATAAATGGCCAAAATTTGTGAAAGCGATAAAAAGGGATTTAATTAATGGGAAGAAGGAGGAAGATTATGCTGCAAGTATGGGTGAGATGACTGGTGAAATGGAAAAGACTAACATGGTACTGGATAAAATGGAATATGGTCAATAATTGGAAAGGAGAAACGATGACGATTACCTTATTCTACCATTTCTCCGCAAAGAGGTATCCGGTTCCAAAACATTTTTAAGGCGTTGATAGAAATAAGGACAGGTGCAGGAGTAAACACTGAATTTTAAGGATGAAATGTTGTACATGTATCTGCAGGAAGGAATTAAACATTTTTTCAAGTTTACAAAGTCGTGAACCTGTTTTTATCCTTGGTCCCGTTTCTTGTTTAATGTAGATATTATTAATGTTTTTCACACTTCATTTCAGTTATGAAAGCATTTCAATTTTGAAATCAGGAAATGCACCAGTTCAGTAATATAGTTTCTTTTATGCTCTGGGTATTTTAAAATTGTCCACCGCAATTCCACCTCACTGTCTTGTCGCGGCGATATACCTAGTCAATAATTCCCTGATAAATTACAACCAACAGAATATTTTAACCAGTTTCGATGGAACCAGCGCCTCCACCCATCATGCGCATAATCTGTTCCATCATAGAATTACCACCACCGCCGCCTAGCGTATTGACTGTACAATGTAGAGTTTAATTGGTATCATTGATGAATACGGCGTGCGAATTTCTATGCTGGACTCTAGCACTGTTTTAGAAATAGATGAAGATGATTTAGAAACTGTCATTCTAAAGGTTGGAGGTGTTGTCCTTATACTTGCTGGAAAATATGAAGTGAAAAAATATATTGTCCAAGTTGTCACTGTAGAAGTTACTAATATTAATGTTACTCTACTTGATTATGAGGGGAATAATCAACAATTTTATCTAATTGAATATGAATCCGTATCTAGAATATGTAGCTAATTTATGTAAATGTAACTTATTCTATAATATTTTTATTCATCACCTTCATTGCCACCGACTTGTTTTTTGTGTTCTCCTATCCTTCTTTCGATGTAGGTTGAAGGGTTTCGGGTTTATCAGAACGTTTTTCAATTCTTCATGAAGACTATTAGCAAACTTCAAAAAAATTGGTCCATTTGACGGTAAGTAGTGGCAGAAGAAGCTGTACGAGCAATTTTATACAACATTTCCAAAGTATCATCATTCGTAGGTGTCCATAACAATGTGAAACTACGAAGTAATTTACTATACAAACGTGCATTCCCAATTGTATCTTCATCACTCATATTCATATCTTCTTTAAGTACTATTGCAGCCAATCGTTCACGTATTTGATCAGCAGGTCTTCCAATATATATTTTTTCGGATTGTTTTTTCTTTTCCACAATTTGAGCAGGTAATGGTGAAATTCATTCAATAATGAATTCAGCAACTTGAACAACAGGAATTTTAGAAAGTGTACTTGATATACCTGCTTCTAATATTAGTTTTCATATATGTTTGAATATGTCTTCTAGACATAAACGATTCTTTATAGATTTGCTCGAGAAAACAGGGAAGAATATTGATAGGCACTGACGTAATTTATAGTCATCTTCAGTTGCTGGATTATGGTATACTAATTACAGACGGGATAGTAATTTGACATTCGGAACGACTTATATGATGTATAATTGACGTATTAGACCCATCAAATGATATTGCGAAGTTCTTCATCCGGATTTGTCGTATTCATTGATTTAATGGTACTGTTTAAACATTCGTCTGCCATATTTTCAGGTTCTCATTGTTCATAAGCTTTACCTTCGTCTTCATCTTCCTCATCAATAATCTCGTTGACTTTACTTTTTGATAATTGTTAAATTAGTACTGATTTTTGACGTGCTGATGATTTTGATGCAGATTGTATGGTTGCTGATGTAACTTGTTTTTCACAATAAAATTCAAGCCACATGAGCATATCAACCAAAACTTTCAAAGCTAGTTGTTGAACTGTATGATGTAACAATCTTTCACAAGCTTCTTCATCAACCATTGTACGCGTCATGGCAACTTACAGCACTTGGCATAATATTCACAGGAACTTGATCATTGATAAGCAATTATATACGTAAATTATTTCCTAATGCTTTTCGAAAAGCTTCATCTGACATATCAACACATTTACATAATTTTAATAAATGTTTAGATGTAAATTCATTTGCAACATAATAATTAAGTACATCAAAATATACTAATACAGTTGACATGAATTTACCAGCACCAACTTCATCACGTCTTTCTTCATTGAAACCACGTAAAATAAGAACACTGTCACGTATGAGATTATTATTATCAATATCAAGATATTAATCTGATTTAGCATATTCTTTAGATTCTAAATTAACTTTTAGAACATTTAATACTTCAGTTTCATATTCTTCATAACCTATCATATCAACCAATTCAAATACATTAACATTAAATTTTCGTTTCATTAATCCTTCTATTAATATTTTATTTCTACAAGTATCTCTAACAGATTTAATACGATATTTTAAACCTTCACGTAAAACCATTGAAATTTCTTGTTGTTGTAAAGAACGAGGATCAATTTTAATTGTGAATATTTCATATGCACTTCGTCTTACATCATGGTCAACATCACGTATTATACGTAATGAATGTAGAATTGTAGATTCAGAAACTGGAACAGCGTTCATAGCATCTTTACATAAAGAAGAACTGCTATCTTTAGCTATATGTAGTAAACATTTTAACAAGTAAACAAGTGAGTTCATCATCTTTAATATCACCTGAAATTTTTAAACGGCATAAAGCACCTGCTGAACCTGCACCTACACGAGGTATACGATCTTTTGCAAGTTTTTTAATTGCATCTTCTAATTTATAAATTGTATTATCATCAATATCAACATCACAAAGTAAACATTTTAAAATAGTTGCAATTTATTGTACTATACGAAATAGAATTGCAGGAGCTGCAGCTTATAAATAATTCTAATAATGACAGAGAATCAGTTTATAAAACTATTCTGTTGTATCAATATCCGTCGTATAGAAATTAGCAGTGAATTGAATAAAACGTTCCACAGGCGGATCACGACTGGATATTATAAGTTACGATTGAACCAATGAGTTATTTATTCCGTAAAATTTCTAGGCGAGATTGAATGATAATTAAAAAGTAGTTTTGTAGCTCTTGAATGGGCATTCGTTGTACGTTGAGATGTTAATGTTTCAGTTCTTTGTTGTTATATTTGCACAATTACTGACTTCTCGTTTGAGAAGATACAGATTTGACGTAGATGATAGCCTCTTCAACTAAAACCGGTACACCGACTGAAAAAGAATCATCTGAAGCTATTCAAGCAAATTACAAATGATCTGGCAGAGGTTGTTAGGGTACCACCGTCATCCCACCCTCGCCTCACAGTCACCGTCTTGAATTAGATGGAAGGAAGTTGTATTGATTTTGCATGAAGGAGAAGATGTATGCATGAAATATTAATTCTGAAGAGATGCTTCATGATGAAATATATTTTGTTTTAAAGTGTTTTGTAGGCTACTGTAGTCCATAAAGTTTATATAATCGTTTCAAATGGCTAATTTCGAACAAAATAATTTCTGTAATTGAGCGTATTAAACGGTACTTTATTCTACTGTAGTTGTTATCTGTTACATAATCGTTTCGATTGGCTAATGTCGAACAGGTTGCGAGATAATTGTTTTTTCAGATTTGTTTCTTCAAGTTGATCATTATCAACGTAGCTTCCATTCACGCCGTACCAAATTCATCAACAGTGTTACAATTATTTTCAACACCAAATTCTTGCGACATCAAAACACCAATGAAGCATTCACTTCATCATCATCTTCCTTCGTGAAGGGCGCTTGACAACGCTAACAACGACAACCACGACATTGAACGAACGGCGACGTTAACAACAAAATAGAACGCATGACGATGATAACAGAAAAACATCGACATCAGATTAATCATTACTAATCATAATAAGTTTCATCATTAAAAATTGTAATAACAATGGTCTTTACTAATCATAAGAATTATCATCATTAGAAATTTTAATAACAATAATCTTTACTAATCATGAGAAGTGTCATCATTAGAAATTTTTATAAAAATAATATTTACTAATCATAATAAGTATCATCATTACAAATTGTAATACCAATAACATTTAATAATCATAATAAGTATCGTCATTACAAATTGTAGTAACAATAACCTTTACTAATCATAGTAATTATCATCATTACTAATCTTGGGAAGTATCATCATTTCTATTTGAAATAGCAATATTCTTTACTAATAAAAATAACAATAATCTTTACTAATCATAACAAGTATCATCATTAAAAATTTTAATAACAATAATCTTTACTAATCAGAAGAAGTATCATATTACAAATTGTAATAAAAATAATATTTACAAATTCAAATAAGTTATATGAGTTCATAAAAAATTCTGGCACAGTTTTTCAGAGCGTACCTGTTCCAAGAGACGCTACTTGTACTGTTAGTTAATTTAGGCGAAGAACTGAAACACAATTGGTACAACCATTATTCAATTTTAAATTGAAGAATCTTACAATTCATAATGTCGCTTATGTATCACCAAATGTCCTTGCTGTTATGTTATGATAGGGTCACATATTACTTGAAAACGTAGATAAAAGAAGCGAGAAAGATGTTGTCTCTGCCAAATAGTGCAGCACAATTCTGAAGCTAAAGATAAAACTAGGTTCTTGGACGATATTACCCTGTGGGCAATGTGAAAAACCTTTCCATGTTAATTGCTTCAATGCGTTTCATAGAAATAAGGAGTTACAGAAAAGAATTAGGTGTCTTTTGAGTGAAATTAGTAATATATAGACCAACCATTTTTGTATCGCTGCTGTCTTTACGTCTT
>JAULBU010048583.1:0-26450 GCA_032358235.1 Odonthalia washingtoniensis | reverse complement strand
GTGATATAACTCCAAGAAAACGAAGTTTCCGTTAAGCTCAATCAAGTAAGGACGAAACCATCATTCGTTAATCCCTCGCCAGCTACCATGGAAAATCCCAGGTGGCGTGCCACCTTCTCGTCCATAACTGTCTCTCCTCGCGATTATTGGCTCTTTTTATGAAGACTGAGGACAGCCTCCCAACCTATAAACCAACATTCTTCAATTCATTTTACAAACGCACGCCATATATGCGCCCCTATTATGCAGAAATGAAGGCGCCTACCCTAGCACGTGGGATTCACCTGATTCTAATCAATTTACTTTCTCAGATTTAGGCCGTCCGTGCATCTCCCTTCCTCGAAGTATTCCATCGTCAGTTATATCTCACAGTGAAAATGGAGGCGGGTGTAGCAAATCACCTTTACAAGGACAAATTTACCACGTGGGAATACTGTTAATATCTCCACGAGTCCCAACCTCACCAGGTCATATTAGACTCATTGAAAGACTTCATGGACGATTCACACATGACCCGGAACTTCAAAAGCAGAACCACTTCCAAGAAACTAACCTCCTCCATCCGCAAAACACCCCAAAGCTTCCTACATATAGATAAATAATTCTCTCCGTGGTCATCTTACCATAATATATTTCCCCTCCACATCTTCCCACATACCGCAAACATTACCTAACCTTATCACCTGACATGTCCTTTTCTTCAAACAAATTCATTTCCACCATCAATATTCTCCATCTAGGACCTGCTCCCGCTCCTATTTCCATTTCAGTGCGTTTAGCAGCACAAACCCAAATATTTATTTCCATCAAACACCATATCCTCTATACTCCACCATCTAGTACCATTCCACCTTTATCCTCATTTGCACCTTTTCTAACAAACCAAACCTCCCATATTTCTCCGAGCTCTCCCTCTTCGGACCACTCGGCACATCCAATATCCCCTCTCCCTAAATGTCCGCCAACCTCTTCAATCTCGATGCCTTCGCTCAAATTAAACATCTGCTATTGACCGTTTCTCCACCACGACCACTCCACGACCCGGAGAACGCTTCTAAATGAATATATATTCTTCCCTACCTTCAGCAGGCCATTACGTCTAAAGCCCATAAAAAATTTCAACTCCAGTGATTTCAGCAATAACCGCTCATCTCTCTACACTCCAAACAGATTTTTGACCGGGTCAAATCCGGTCAAGAATCTGTTGGACGACGAATATTAGTTCGAGAGTATTCAGATCCTAGAGAATTACTTGAAGGACATGTCACCATGGTTCTGCGTAATAAAGGATGTGCACCACCTAGAACTTTTCATGAAGCTGCTGATGCTGCCCTTAGAAGACATGCTTAAATATAGCAAGATAATAATAATCATCATTATGTAAGCCATGGTGACTTTGTACATAACCAACACCAACAACTAAAGAAAATAGGTGATGAATTTCTATTAACTACAAATAGTATGCGACAATACTATTGAAGGAGAGGATTATTTCTAGGGAGTGCTGTGGCTTGTTTGGGAGCTAGTGAGAACGGTGGTGGAGATACAAGGTATTCAGGAGAGGAAGCTGTAGCCACGTGATAGAGAACGACGAGGTGGCAGGGAACGAACTGGGGAAACAACTAGAAGGAACAACTGGAAGAACAACTAGAAGGAAAAGTAATTCTCGTCATAAAGATAATAATAATGATAAGAATATTGGGCATGCTACCAATCATGATGCTCCTAATGGTGTTCCTAATGAAGATCCGAATCTTCAGTTCGATATTCGACAACCTCATGTGACCGCTGTTCAAGCTTATGGTGCAGCTACAGCAAGAAATTAGACTCAAAAAAACTGGTGCTATGTTCAGTGGAACAGTTATGCGAGTGTCTCCTGCTGCTGATACATGGATTGACTCCATTATCGAAGGCCAAGAAATGGCTTCAATCGGAGGAAGACCAGCTACAGAATTTTGACGCGTCGTTCGTCGTCTATTTGGAAGAAGAATTCTTGATTCAATGTAATGAAAAAGCATTAAAATATTTAGCACAATGTTTATATTCACCACCACCATTATAAATATCAACTTTAAATGATGTACAAAAAGGTTACATACTTGCAAATCAAACCTCACTGCCTCCCACTTCTTTAACAATTTCATTTCTGTTCTTCTTTTTCTTCTATTTCCTCTTTATATAAACTTCTTTATCATCATTTTCTGTTGCTGAAGTGTCAATGTCAAGTTGAGTCAAGTTACATAGCATTTGTCCAACTTTCTATGTGATCGTTTCAACTTCCTTTTTCCCTTTTTTAGTGCTAATTTCAATTTCTTCAAAAACACCATTAGTACATTGCATGATCGCAGCAACAGGTCCGAATGATAGAACTATCTTTCTCTTCCTACGTGCATTAGTTTCCATATTTTAAACAATCATATAAAGTTCACACTCAATTCACAATCACAGTATGCAATACTTCCACTAACATGTAACGATATCCCACTTTCATCCAACCGCTCCATTTCTAATCCGCACATCGCCCGTATAGTATATATATTCAGCACTCCTTTTGCTTCTGAGATGACGTTCAAGACTATTGCAGAGTAATGCTATCGCGTCTAACAATCCACTCAGATTTAATTCTTCAATTTTGACAGTAATACCTTCACTTAAGATTAAGTTTGGATATGTAATGATGTGGACGTGTTATTGTTATTATTATCACATGTAGCTGTTGTGTTACTGCTAGTATATATAATTCGTTTCATAACTATTTGTTTTTCAAGTAGTTAATGTTGTTGCAGTGGTTTATGTTGTTGTGTACTTACTGAATGAGTTTCGATAGCTGAATTTGTTATATTGTTGGGCATCATGTCAATTTTAATGTCGATCTTACCTGCTCTTGCTGATGAAGATGATTTTGTGGATGTTGGTGCTGTAGTTATTGATTTTGATGATGATACGAAGGTCGCCGTGTTTGCTAATGATGTGGTTGCTGGAGGACATTGGTTCAAAGAGAAGAGAGTCGATAATCTAAATTTATTTCTTCTTCATTGCAGTTCTCAAGTTAGAGAATATATTCTTTACTTTCTGGTCTACTGCAAATTCTGCAGACCAATTCAAGGGATCTAATGATAAGTAATCAATTCGACGACCTCTGCACTCTGCTCTTTTCAAATTCGGTTTGCTTACCAAGAGATAAAATAACGCCTATTTACATATTGGTGACATTAATTTCCGAGCTTGTCGTCGCTGATTATAGAAGTTCCTTTCATCCAATGCACTGCAATGCGCATTGGAAACAATGTCATTGTCTTGTCATTGCTTCCTTCCATCTAAACACTCACTACGTTCTCCTATTATATAAGTTCAGGCTGTCGCCCGTTTCTACGTAAATAATCCTCTATTATATCTTTTTCCTTCAGTGCAGCCTCTTCTTTCGTTTTTTCGTCTTCTGTACTGAATTAACTTATAACAGAACTGATTTGATACTCAAAAGGTAGGTCGTATCAGTTTGGATGTAATGTGCACAGAGCGTTACGAATCATTGCAGCTGACATCCTCTTTCCGGGATCAACATTACCATTGTTATACCATTGTCTTATAGTTCGCTAAAATTCTGTCACTGTCTTCTTCCCTATACTTGCTCCATGCAAACTTATTTTCGCCCACCCTTCACCACAATCAAACGCATCATGGGTCCGATCAATGAAGACAGTTGTAAGAAGAGGAGTTTTTTCCTTTTGCGTATACATCACAATTTTTCCCGCCTCACTCACCAATCATGAGCAATTTCCACACCCTTTCCTAGTGTTTTTCAAATTCTTCTCATCCTTACACTTAGTAACATGCAACAGCAATGAGCCCTTCTTCCTGTATTGTTCCTTGCAGTGCTCACACCTCAACAATACGGAAGTAGCACTGCTCCCCATTGCAGATTCTATCATTCTCCCAACATTTCCATCAACAACTTCTGACGTCTCACAAACTGTTGTTCTACTTATTTCACTTCCAGCATTGAATAAAAGTCCTCAGTTTTCCCCACCGTTCAAAATACAGTCATTACTCTGTTCAGCCCGAAATATATCGACATGTTCTACTCGTGCCACCCCTTCATCCATTTCATTTTGAACGAATTCCAACTCGGAATTTACATCATGAAACACTGTCTTTTCATGAATACGCATGGCACGGTTGTGTCTACTTATTTCACTGAGTCACAAAAATCTCACTCCAGACTCCATACCTACAAATATAGGACTATCAGCGCTACCAAAATTTGGTCGTCTCAATACTGTCGTCTCCTCACAAATATTATCCGTCCCGTCTACAAAAGTCGGAACCTCTTCAGATTATATTACCTCATTCCACACAGAATGACCATAGTAACTAATTCTTTCCGTCCCTGCCTGTTCCTGATCAGAAGACTGTATCCCATCTACTAAAATTCCAGGATGCCTTCTAGTCACCTGAACACCACTTTCTACAACGAAGTTGTCATTGCCAATTTCCATTTCTTCTGGAGATGGGACAGGTTTGCTCCTTGACGACAAATACCCAAATATATACTACGCTTTCTCACCTCCGGAATACTGGTAACATTTCACAGAAAATTCTCCCCTGTAGATATATTCGTATTGATACTCCCCATTTATTCCCAACTTTTCTGTTTTTAATCCATCTTTGTATGCTCTCTATCAATATGCACGTAATCAGTTGCTGTGTTCTTTAATGCTATTGTAATATGTAGAAGCCTCAACCACATATACAGGTGCTATGACATCTAATGTCATTTCCTGTACGAATATTACAATGTGCCTCTTTGCCACAGGAAATGACCATCTACCATATTTTTAGAATTTTGTGCTTCAGGATGCACAAATGCTACAAAATGAATTCCTGAGTTTAAACATAACTGGGGGAGCATTACAGGCAAAATATAATTCTATTATGTCTTGGAATTGTTCGATATTATCCACAAACGCCTAAACTGAGGTAGCTATTTCCGTACCCGATTAATGATTGTTTCAACAGTAGATATTGTTGATATTACATCCAGAGTTACGCCGTTTTCCACAACACTGTAGATTAAAAACATCGACAGTTCAATTCCAGTTCCATCCCCTGTTCCCCTGTTCTTTTCATGTTCCTACTCCTCCCTATTTTCAATTCCATTAAATGAGGACTGCCGTACCAAGACATACCTTTTTTACTATAGATCTGGGTCGTAATTTCTCGATGTCACAGTGCTCGAATTTTATCTTGTAGTCGATGTTTATAACTGCGCTACTACCTGCCTCTTTGTCTTTTCCCCTTCATCTACGACATAAAGTTTCCTACCGTCACGTCTTGTACCTGTGCGCGCATCTTGTGGTCCATCAATAACAGAAACTTGTTCTTCGTCTCTTCCAATGCCTCTAGCATATTTTCAGACAGGTCATCTATGCAGTTCGCAATGTCGTTCATGATACTGAATGATGCAATACACTGTCCACGTTTCACTCCCAGATACTCTCAACAACCCAAAAATTACGTCATGAAAAGGATCGTCATCCTCCCCGTTCATAGAAATATGTGTCCCATAGCTATATTTCAAAAATTCTACAACACCATCCATTTGCTTCAACAATCGCTCCCTCTCTTCATAGACAAGTACCTCAGCTTTCACCAACAATCGTAGACCATCTACATTTTCGTACAATAAAGTAGATACAATTTAGTCAACACAGGCCCTTTTCCTGATTTCTGTCTTTGTGAGCAAATATGTTAAATACATAAATAATGTTCTTCCCATTTTCTTCAACTCCCCGGGAATTCCAGTGGCATTCTTGTATTTACTCCACAACGACTGGCTAGTCATTTTCCTCATTATCGATGGGAAACGAATATATTTACGGTTTCACCTCACACTTCTCGTACCCCACGACATTCTCTGTACATTGTCAGAATTTAATATACAATTTACAGCACCCTAAATTACATCATCACCGAACCGACTCCTGTGAAATTTGACAACATCCAACATGCCAGTTTCATAAATATTTATTCAGTCACCCCGTACCTTTTTACCCAACATGGAAAATGATCCACTTCTCCATTGCTTGTGGTTGGTTTCGACACTCGTCGCGCCTTCTTTATTCCCCAGACAATCTGAGTCCGTGTCATCAACTGATTCCTCCCCATGAAGTTTGTTACAATACACCTCACTTCTATTTTTAGGGTAGTACTTCAACTCTTTACCCACAATATATATTATGTATTGGTTTCACTGCTCTTGTTCTCTCTCAGTTAACAGTTTTACTTAGATTTCAGTGTTGATTGTGACAGTACTATGGTATCTATTACCGCATTGGTTCCTAAATGTGTTCCAAGAGTTTCTCATGCGCTGCAACATAGATCGCTAGAGTTGCCGTTAATTTTCACCATGCTCCGCCCCTTGAACGTTTTTTTTACGTCATCGATGTCATCAGTGAGAACACCAACACATACATGCACGCATCTCTATCGATATGCGCTGGGTGTCTGGGTGATTTATTGAACTTGCTCGAAGGAAAAACTTCACAAGCTCTACAGTTATTAGGTCCATTTATACTGAGAAAAAATGTATAAAAGTATGAATATTCTCAAAATGAGACTTGAATGTAAAAATATTAATAATTTAAAAACATTTTTCCTTCTAAAAGATATAAAAAACCCATAAACAATTATCTATAATCATGTTTGAAAAGACAGTGGTAATTCTCAAGTTGCCATTGTGTTTAAAGAAAACGTTGGAAATTCTTACAAAGTTGCCATTGTGTTTTAAAGAACACGGTGGCACTTGGTACACGACCCTGATACACGTGTTACGACGACAGTTTCTCTTCATATTTATCTATAATCTCAATATATTTTTCCTTGCAATCACGGCTTTACAGAAATATGACTTGGAAGAGCATGCATGATTATCTGTTCCAACTAAAATATTATGCTCAAATTTTGAGTTTACATCACGGGCGGATTTTCAATTTTCTAGGAATTACAAACTTTCCCCTCATAATTTTATGATGTTGTGCCATTTCTAAATAATGCCTTTCTCCCAACACATATTGTAGGTCTATTTTCACCAGAACACAAATGTCTATTTTTCTCCAAACGTTACTAAGAGCATCTCGATTCGGGGCAAATTTTGATTAATCAAACAATTTCATTAAAACAAATCGAAACGTCAAAGTATGGACAACACCAATGAGGGTACAAATAATACAGAAGCACACTTCCGGGCAAGTTTATGGAACCAAAGTACGCTTTGACTTGTGCTTTTCCAACTTTTACCAATTGTTTTCACCAAAAAAAGGAATGTATGGGCCAATGACATGGACGGACACTTTGAAAGAAGTCTGTTGGGGCATATACAGTGAAAACCACTTATTTCAATTACGTGAATAATATATCAAACGTACACCCATTTATCACTAACATCGCATGACACTGCTTCAACAGGTACTGCGTTCCTATAGGTCCCTCTATCTGTACATGGACTGTACTGTTTATCATTTAATTTAATTCAAGAGAGCCCATCCCTATAGTGTTGTACCAATATTTCGGAAACGTTTCGATTATTAAGAGCACGTTTCGTATTATTTCACAATAATCGAAGTCTGCAACGACTCGAGATGCTCTAAGGATACATCCTTCTCTCACATTATCACAATCAAACACACACAGTACACTCATTGGTCGAAACACAATGAAGTGAAACACGTGAAGCCCCGAAAAGAAAAAATTCTTTTCCTCACCCACCGACAAAAATCGTCGCAGACAGTTGGAAAGTAAGTGAATTTATTAGTTGATCGTTACTGTCAATCATAAACTATAAGTACATGAATATACAGTACACTGCCAACAAGTTGCGCACGTGGCGTAATAAGTCTACACGTACTTTGACGGCCATCGAGACGGCCGTCGAGACATCAAAGCCTTTTATTTTTTCTAGTTAGTCTTGAATTGCAGTCCTTGTTCTTGACCCGATAAAAACGAGGCAACCAACAGGCACAAGAATATCAAGCAACAAATAAAGAAAGAATTATCCCAGATGTAATTAACGTTTATTTTATTTACAACCTTGCAGTTCAAACTATATTCAACTGATTGATAGTCTGTATGCGGACAGACTGTATTAGCTAACTATCAACCAAACTGTACTAAGTACGAACCACCTGGCACGAATTGTCAACTGATTAAAATTGACAAGCATCAACTAAGTAAGAGAACCGATTGAGTATCCATATCGTTGACTACTGACTACTAAAAAGGAAGCAGAACAAAAACAAAATTTATATAAACATAGAAGGAATAATAATATAAGGACAAAGTTAAGGAAAATCTATAACAGTTGGGTTGATAAATAGTATCAGATGAAAACGTGTAGACTCATCGAAACTAAACAAACTAACTTGATTTTTATCAAAAATAGTCACTAACAAAATATTATTTTTACTTTCTACGTTTGAGTATGTTTTTTGTAGTGGTGAATCCTGAAAGCGGAACAGCCTCGTGCTTATGAGGACTAAAGAGATTTGATTTGACACAATATTTCAGTCTGTGGGTACTTTATTTCTATAATGAGATGGTTCAAAAAGACTATCATCACTATTTCCCTTATAACAGTAAAGCAAAGTACTACAAAAAGAGTATTAATGGAGAAAATAGAGTACTACTGAAGTCTGATATGGAAAGGGAACAAGAAACCATGAAGTCACAATTTATGAAAGAAGAAATGGTCGCAAAAGCTATCTAATTAGATGCTTAAGGACGGAAACAGTAAAATCAATAAGCGCGCTGAATAATGGGGACGGACGGAGCACATTATGGAGTGCACTGGTCACCCAATGTCAGGCGGTAGACGAACACACTTTAAACAAAATCCAAATCCAACTCATCACGGTTCAAATGAAGAATACCGAGAGCTTCATTTCCAACAGGGGAAAAATAGAGTCATTGACCAATCGACTGAGCGGGTCATGATTTGAAAAAAGAGAATCACCCAGGTGGGGGATACTGACACGTGGACTCATTGATATTTATCAACCGTAAGTAAGGATAATCGATATATTAAGTGAGGGAATGTCAAACGCGAAGAAAATGACAAAATTACAAGAATTATCTATTGAAGACGTTGGCGATCCGACGATACTGATGGGATGACAACAAAGAATAGGCCAATCATCGACTGCCCTAAACGTAAGGGAACGACAACTTAAGATGAGTAAGGAATTTATATTCAATGGGACGTGCTATTGGTTTCAGACGAAAGGACAAAAAAGCAAAGATTGCAGGAAGAGATTGGCGGGAAAGCGGAAAACGAATCCCATTTGTTCTCCAGTGGAAAAACAACGAGAAAATCTCAAACTGAAAAAGTGATGAAAGAGAATTCAGGACGAATTGCATTTATGGTGAAAAATGGTGGCGACACGAAAAACAAATTGAGAAATTGGATAATAGACTCGGGTGGATCGAACTATTATTCTAGGAATGGAAGTGACCAGGATGAATACGTACATAAAGAAGGGACTCTGATGACTACGTGATCGGAGAGCCTCAAAATTGAAAAGAAAGGAAGACATGGAAGATACGGAACGGTAAAAGTAGTGCCTAAAATTGAGAAAAACCTGCTATCAGTAGTTCAGTTAACACAGGACCCAAAGATTAGGGTCGAATTCAAAGAAATAATTTGCACGGTGTCTAACGGGAACCGAATAGTCACAAAGGGAACACAAGGGACAGACAACTTGCACATAACTGACGAAACAAGTGGATCTGGTCTCCTCGATAGCAAAAATAAAATGACAATACAAGAAGGGGAAGTGCACATCAAAAATGACGAGCGAAGTAGCTCAAGTGATGATGATGATAATTATGACGACTATGGAGATGAAAACCAATTGAGAGACTGGCATAATAGGTTGGGCCACCTATCAAAGAGTGGCATACATCATCTAGTAAGACTGAGTAAATTACAGATCCGAAAATCTGATCTTCAACGCGAATTAAGATGTGTGAATTGCTACAAAGGCAAGTCACACTCGGAAGGATTTAGCAAGAAGGGGAAATCAGGAAAGCTACGGACGAATAGACCAGGTGAGTTAGTATACTCTGATATCTGTGGCCCATTTTCTATAGTAGATATGAACGGGTATGTCTATTTCCAGACATTTATTGACGACTTTTCACGCCTTACTGTTACACTCCTGATGAAGAATAAAACAAAAACTATGTCAAATATTAAAAGGGACATCGCATGTATGCACAAAAGGGGTTGAAATTCAAACCTTAAGGATATATCAAGGAACGGATTATTCTTCGAGAACTATTTCTGAGTTGCTCAGAGTAAATGGCATATCACACGCTTTATCTGGGAGAGAGTCCCATGCCCAATTGCACGTGGCCAAGAGGATGAACCGAACGCTGAATGAGATGGCGCGGACAATGTTAGCCCATTCCTGTTTACCAAAATGTTGGTGGGATCACGCAATAAAATACGCGACAAAGATAAGAAAAAATGTACAACGTCTACATTTAGTAATCAAGCAACGATTTATAAAAGGTTCATCAATCGGGATGGTGATCTAAAGCTATTCAAGCCGTTTGGTTGTACAGCAATGGTTTATGTGTCTTTACAGAAAATGACAAAACTAGACGAAACCGCGATCAGACGCATACTCGTCGCAATTGACGACGCTTAATTTTGTTATGAAATATATATACCTGGAAACAAAGGTATCACTCTGACATGCGACGTCACTTTTATTGAGAAACCTGACGATTACCTGATCATAAATGTGAGTGACACAATGGTCGAGATAGGGAAGGGAAGTTGCAATAATATGCTGACAAAAGGAAGAGGTAGACCCAGAAAATTACGTGCCCATGATTAAATGATGCATGAATCATTTCATGGTAACATACTGGTACTAGAAGAAGTTACGAAAACGGTAAATGAAGTTACCAGATGTGTAACTGATATGAAGGTGACTGATGAATCGGACCTTGGGGAAGACCAGTTGGTTCTAAGAACAGAACGAAAACGGAAAAAGGAAAGAAGCAATAAAAATTGCAACAGCTCATGTAGAAACGACAGACGCGGGGAAAAGCGTGGATGATACTACTGAATGAATAAGTGGAACCCGACATAATTCTTGAGAATAAGGACGAGATTGTACAAGAAGCAACAAGTGATGACGTCACAGTTACAACGAAAGGAGAGGGACAAAAAATGTTTTTCAGGTTTTAAAAGAAGGAAATCTTCAGCAGGAGCAGCAAGAGGAAACACAGAATGCAGATGATTCGTATAATGATAAAGATCATTATCTCGCGAGTAATAATAAGAAGCATGACAATGGACATGATTCATATAATGATGATAATCATTATCTCGGAAGTAATAATGATAAGAAGGACGATGGGAACTGGTCATATAATGATTTGAAGCACGGTAATACAAGTAATCAGGGTAGTAGAGATTATAATGACTCACAAATAGAAATTGCGGAGATTTCAGATGTTATGACAAGCAAAGGTGATCCACCCACAACCTATAAACAAGAGATGGATTCTGAAATGTCACATGAATAGAAAGCGGCATGCGAATCAGAATTAAAAATCTTTAAGAGACTAAAGGAATACGAACTTGCAGTAATGCCAGAAAGTAGAAAAAACATTGCTACCCGATCATCGGGTAGCAATGTGTTTTCTCAAATACCCATTATGGGTATTTTGTGTCCAAAAGGATGAAAAGGGGGAGATAGTTAGATATAAGGAAAGATGGGTGGAAGGTAAAATGGTATTTAGGTATAAGTATCACAGATGGACCTAATGGTATTACTATCAATCAGACGCAATATATAAGTAATGTATTGAAACACCCTATTTCTCACTTCGTGCACAAAATGTGCCCCTTCTTATCTGGAACCTCTGTTAACTCAAGCCTCGATTTTTGCTTAGTCTACTTTTTTGTCCATCAAAACCTAAGATCCGTAATTAGTCTCTGTTAGAATTTGATATATTATGATACAGCAAATCACTTGTCATAATTATACTGTGTCAGTGCATTGTATTATTTGTATTAGTACATGACTAATGTCTATTTTTGTAGTAGAAATATGCGTGTATTGATAAGTCTTGAAACTGTTAGATTCACTATCATCTTACACTAATAGATGAACGCCGTCATTATGAGTGCGACGCATGAGAAATAAGGGGTACTTAACAAACTAGAGAGTAACCCCAAGTTCGAGTTTTAATAATAAAGACATAACGATAAGAGACAACTTGCCACCACCTAAAAACGCCTCAGTTTAAATATTTTTAACTGATTAAAAGTCTGGATTGACTCGTGGCGAAAGCTAAAATAACCACCATCTCATCAATGGAGAATGAAGAAATTCTAGGAGGACAACAGTCCTGCCTAATAGGTCTAAGAAGCTATCAGCTGGGGGAGGGTTTTAGTATGTGGAGCTCAAATTTCTACCAAGCAATTGTAGAAAAGAAGCTCCACCATTACTTCAATCCTGGACAAAAGTATACCAATGTGACACAAAAAGCAGAAGAGAAATTTGATCCTCTTTTGAATAAATGCACAGAGACGGATGCTGATGAGTTAAAATAACAAGAGGAAGAGGATGAACGGTAGGCTCACAGATATATCATATGTTGCCTATTCACAGATACAGTACAGTCTATCCACACAACAGAGAAAGGCGAAGAAGCAGGAAGTTTATGGGAGGCTCTTGTAAATCAATGCCATTCGCAAAATAAACGCACCCTTAGAGAAGTACATCAGCAGCTGATAAAAATAACGATGGTGCTAAGCAAAAGTTTAATGGCATATCAGGGCAGGGAGCAGCAGCTCTTTAAGAGATTGGTAGGCACAGCGTATAGTGCACCTCATGCGCACAGATAGGGAATATTAACCAATGGGTTATCAGAAGTATATAAGACAATTGTCAGGATGATAAACCTGTCGTTCGATGACCAACCTTATCATTCTATGATGTCAAAACTCCAAGAGTTAGCTCGCGAGGAAGTAGGTGATCCTACTGTCCCAATTGAACTTCAACGTAAAACTAAAATTATGTGTACCGCTCTCTCTTCAATGGAAAGGAAATATGACAGAAGACCAACAAAAACACCGCAAACCAAAAGATTTAATGGTAGGTGCCACTGGTGCCAACGAACAGGTCACAAGATGATTGAATTTCCCCCAAAGAAAGTGGGAAAACCGCAGACGCATCCAAAAGGAAATGCAAACATGTAAAAAAACAAAAAGATAAATTTGCATGTTTAGTGAACAGCTGCATCAATAAAAATATCAGAAATAGTTGTAGAAGAAAGGGATGATCCATGGATAATAGATTCATGGGCATCTCATCATTCTAGAGAAGACACGAATTACATGCACACTGGTAAAAGAAACTCAACAGGAACTGTAATAACAGCGGGTTCAGAATCACTAAACATTGTGGCAAACGGAGAAAACTAAAAGTATAGACAAGTCAGGCTGGTATTGAGAATTGGAAGAAGTCTGCTCTCCGTTGGACAGCTGACTAATGACCTGAACACCAGTTTGAACTTCAAAGGCCAAATCTGCACCATTGCATGCAATAAAATTATAATTTCAAAAGGAAGAAAGGATGCAGATAACCTTTATAGAACAGACTATGGAACATATGAGCAATTCTTGAACTTAGCGAAACAACAAAAGGGAACACATTTCAATGGATTCTCTTATGAATCAGTATCAGATGCAGAAAACAGTGAAGGCGAAGACTATAATGATGGTTTACCCGGGCGCTTAAGAAATGGCATCACAGACTGGGACATCTGCCTGCAAGTACCTCTAAACGGCATAAGATGCACAAAAGGCAAATCAAATGCAAAGCCTTACATAAAATGCCCAAGAAAAATAAAGATTCGAACGTCACGAGCAGGAGAACTTGTATACTTGGATACTTGCGGTCCGTTAGCAGTGCCTGATGTAAATGAAGAAATGTATTTTGAAACATACATCGATGAATTCACAAGAATGACAGTAACACTCTTGATGAAATCCAAGTCCCAAACATTGGAAAACATCTAAAATTATGTATGTTTCATGCGAAACAGAGGTCATGAAAAACAGACATTAAGAACGGACCAAGGGACAGAATACAGCTCAGGAAACATCAGAGATTAACTTATGGGAAATGAAATCGCTCATGCGCTCACAGGAAGAGCTGCACATGTGCAGATGCTTGTAGCAGAGCGCATGAATAGGACTCTTGCAGAAATGTCTCCTACAATTCTGATAGATGCTAGTATTCCAAAAAGATGGTGCGGTCATGAAATCCTGTATTCCACGATGATACGAAACCTGTGCACGACTTCGACGTTCGAAAACAAAGAGACTCTTTACCATCATTTCTTTCACAAGGCGGCCGACCTAAAGATGTTCAAGCCATTCGGTTGCTCGTCCTTCATATACATCCCACTTCCTAATCGTACGAAACTAGACGTGAAGGCGAAAGAGATACATTGGTAGGAATATCAGAAGGAAGCCTATGCTACAAAATATACTTCCATTCCAATCAAAGAATAGTTCAGGAAAGGGACGTGACCTTTATCGAAGACGAAAATGAGCAACTTTCCATGAATAACATAAGTGGTACAGAAAGTGTGAACAAGAACGCTTATCAACCATCCCAAATAGATGTAAGCTCAACCAAACTTGCTACCGGAGGAAGACCAATAAAACAAAAGCCAAAACCCAATTTGGTACCAAAAGTAAAACACTCGAAAGAACCTGAACCAAAAAAACTAGTGTCACCATCAAGACATGGTTCAAAAGAACCAGAGATAATTTCGAATAAAAACTTGAATCATCAAAAACTCTATCATGAAACAGCCAATAATTTTAGTATAGGTGATGCTGATGATTCTGATGATGCTGATGATCGAACCAAAAACGTACATACAGTGACTGGTGAAATTAGTAACGTTCATATAAACAATAATTCCAATAATGCCAATAACAGGAAGTGAAAAAGCAACTTAATAATGAACCAATCATGAAATTTCCCAATGACACTATCTTTACAAAACTCAGTAATTTGTACAAGTTAAAAGGTGATCCAATCATCATTGATGCAACAATTACGAAGAAGAAACTTGGACCACCAAAAGGGTCAAAAAACAAGAAAAAAGCAATCAAAAGCTTGATGAAAGGTCCACTGTACCTTCAATGAAACTTTTGATTGCTTTTTTTCTGTATCTGTTACTGTTTGTGACACCGGCATTGACAACGCTGGTGTCACAAACAGTAAACATATTAACTGATAAAAATTCAAAGTTGCTCGTCGGCAAGGAAGGAGATATAACCATGGAAGAGGCTGCAATGCTGACAGATGAAACAACAAGAAAAGTAGAAACGCCGACAACCTACAAAGAAGCCATGTAATCAGGCTATGCAAGCGAATGGTGGAAGGCATGCCATGACGAAATGAATTCAGTTAAAAAATTGAAAGTATACAAATCAGTAGACACCCCATAGAACAGGAAGCAGATAATGGGTTTTCAAAGTGAAGGAGGACCAAGATGGAAACGCAACAAAATTCATAGCAAAATGGATGGTCAAATTCTATATGCAATCCTTTGGCATCGATTACGATCTGACGCACGCACCTGTTTCTAGAATGTCATCCTTGAGAAAGGTCCTGTCACTCGCTGTAAAACTGAAGCTCAATGCTCATCAAATGGAAGTTAGTACTGTATTCCTAAATGCCGTACCAGATGACGTAATATATGTTAATCCTCCCCATGGATATCAAATCCTCATCCCGCATGGAAAATCATTGTTGTTCGTGAAAGCGCTTTACGGTTCTAAACAGGCCTCGCGTATGTGGAATCAAACACTAGAAATTTTCTTGAAGACAAAGTGTGGTATGAGCTCCAGCAATGTCGACCCATGCCACTATTTACGCCAATGAAAATATTGATCTTGTTATAATGATCTATGTAGATGGCATCATACTGATGGCTAGACATGATGAGACTGTTGAAAGTAAAAGCTGAATTGGATAAAAGTTTCAAGATGAAGGACCTAAGAAAAATCAGATGGTTCCTTGGAATAAACATCAACTCCCAACCAGAAGGGATCTACCTGACTCAAACAGCATACATTAATCGAATATTGGAACGCTTTAGGATGATAAACTAAAAAGAGAAGTCAGTACCACTATAGTATGGAGAAGATGCGTACAAACTAGTTTTTCCATCATGCAAAGACAAAAAGGTGAGTTTTCCATACTGTGAATTAGTGGGATGCCTATTATATCTAGATGTCTGTACAAGTTCAGATATCTCTCACTCCATCTCTGAACTTGTCCGTTTCGTATCCGATCAGGAGGAAGTTCATTGAGTAGCGCTTAATGGCGTGTTAAGGTATGTAATAGGAACGAAAATACTTGAGTTATTATACAGAGGTAAGATTGAAACGCATTATCTTCATGTATATGCGGACGCGTCGTGGATTGATCATCTGTTAACGAAAAGGTTCACCTCACGAATATTAACGTACCTTGGAAATCACCTGGTAGACTGGATATCTAAAAAGCAGATAATAATAACACACAGCAACGCCGAATCTGAATATGTTGCGGCTGATTCGGTAGCCAGGATGATTGTTTGGTTCAGAGTGTTGTTGAAAACTTTAGGTGAAGAACAATTAGAACCTTTAACAATTTACAAAGATAATACAACTTGCCTAGTATTGGCGGGAGGTGAAGAGAAGTTTCTCACCTCCAAGCATATACGGTTAAGGTTTCACTATTTAAGGTAAAAAGTACTAGCCAATGAGATACGCCTTGAATATATTTCAACAGAAAACCAACTTGCTGATCTACTGACTAAGTCACCAGTGCCTCGGAATCTTGATGCGTTGATGAAGAGAGTTGATTTCCAACCGGAATCAAAACTTCTTGATTAAGTATACCTTTAAGTTAGGTGTGCAACTTGTGAAGTGTGCATTTGGATAAGTATGCCCTTGATTAAGTCTGCACTTTGTTAATTATGCATTTAATGAAGTATGCATGTAATTGTTTATACATTTAATTTGGTATGCATTTAATAAGGATGTATTAATTAAGCATATAATTGGGTATGTATTTAATAAGGATGTACTAATTAAAATAGAGTTGTGTTCCAACCGGAATCAAAACTTCTTGACTTATTATACCTTAAATATTTAAGTGTGCAATTCTGTTAAGTGTGCATATGGATAAGTATGCCCTTGGTTAAGTGTCACTTTGTTAAGTATGCATTTGATATAAAGTATGCCTGTAATTGGTTATGCATTTAATTTGGTATGCATTTAATAAGGATATATTAATTAAATCGAACATCAACAATCATTTTTTCAGCATGTCAAAATTAGGTTGGATATTGGGTATGTATTAGAATTATTTTGGTATTGATACATTCTATAAAGTTGGGATAAAACTCTTCAACTGAAATTCTAGTTAAGAGCGTTGAAGGAACTCGTCATGATGAATGACGACGATACGACGGTTTGAATATACGAAGGTAAGATTGTAATGGTTAATCGCTTGAGGAACAGGTGGTTAAGATTTAATTGATTGCTCTGTGGTTACTTGAGTTTGAGTGCAAGTTTGAGGTGTACTGTAACTCTAGTACTCTTTTTGGGTACAACTAGAAAGGTCCAACGGCAACCTTCTTTCCGAAAGTGCCATGTTTAGGAAATTTCAGCGGCAAAACCGCCGTTACCATATTTAGGTACAACCAAAATATGGCCAATTTGGTGTCGTGCCATTTATGGGCCACGTTACACGTGGATCCTCGTGGGTTACAGCATTTATATCAAGTCTAATCGGGAGCTTCTAAAGCATAAATGAATATATCTTTACCAGTCTAACATCTTGAACTTCGATAATTTACAGCAATTTCTGTCCATCAGGAGGGAGTATTTCAGAGGTCAACGAGATATACGGGCAATGGTCATCACGAGAACAACTAATTCGAGACAAACTGCTTCAAACCATCACGACGATACAATGTCGTCGAGCAAGAATAATGAAGGTGACGGATCCATGGTCTCTACCGTGCATAATGCACTGTTCCAACCCGTGTCTCATCCTGTGTTACGCACGTCGATCTGCAGAAGGTCGTCAAGTTCTTAAAAGAGCGCCAAAGGTACAAAGATGAAGTTTCGTCAAAAAAGGAGGAAGTTCCGTAAATGAAGGTCACATCATTTAAAGTTTCAATTGATAGAACGCGGCTCCAAAGTATGCATTTTATTGGGAAATTTGATGAAATATCAAAGGATGCTGAGGTAGAAAACCTCACGTAGAAATATTTAGAATCATTTATCCGTGGAATAATCAAACACGGCGAAGGAGAAGATATCAACCCTACTGTAATTCAGGAAGCCCTGCGTGGTATTCGAGTACCGATGAAGATTGCGGGCCCAGAAGCGCGCTTTTTAGAATTCATCAACGAATTCTTTTCCCGGATAGAAGGAGTTGGTTACAAAGACTTTAAGGAGTCAAACCCAGTAAAAACTATCAAATTGATACAGGAACATTTGTTCCCCCAAAACATGAAAACTGCTATGAAGGACCATCTGGAATACCAACATGGCTTAAAGAAAACTTTGAAACCCTATGTCAGTTTGCTTTACAAGGAGGCAATTACACAGGATAAAGTAAAGATCAAATAATCCGAAACAACCACGACTAAGACCAAGAACCACAAACGTACTGGAATCAGAAAAGCGGAGTCCCTAAACAAATCAACTGGGACGAAAAGTTCCCCGGGCCGTCCGAAACCAATTTGCCTCCATCAACCATGTGCGTCAAAAAATGAGCCGCACTATATCAAGGACTGCACAAAAGTAACAAAAGAAGAAGGGGAAAGTCTCCTCAAAGAATTTAAAGAGAAGAAAAGATTTGTAAAAATAGTGTCAAATAAATATGGCAAACCGAACAGCTAGAACAGCTCATTAATGGAGGCCACATTCTCTGGAGTAGAGACAAGGGTCCTTTTCGCAGACTACGGCTCCTACATTAATCTTATGCCTCCAGACCTTTTGGAAGCATTGATTGTCAAACAGGCTGACATAGTTGTCAAACAATTTTCGTATAAACGAAAAATTTGGATTGGCCGCAGCAAGATCGGAATCGAAAGAACCCCTCTTTGTGGTTTGTGACTGGGAAGTTATTGTAACAATATCACTACATATTAGACACAGAAAAGCACTTGTGCTGCTCAAATTGTCGTGGTATTTTGGCACACATGATGTAGGGGAACCACTGCTAGGGAGACCGATCCTTGATGCCTTGGGTCTGAATACAAGGGAATTGATTGAAGCAGCATGTGACAGATTCGAGGGATCCGTGGAAGTGAACAGCATTATACCATCTGAAGAGTACAGGGAAAGATTTGTTGCATGAATTTTGACAACGGATCCTAACCAAGTAAGTGGAAGTTTCCATTCTGCTGCAGCGTCCCAAGACGATGAAGAAGCAGAACCACAAGACGAAGCATGGCTTGATCTAGGTGAGGATCTAGATACGGAAGTGGATGAAGCCTTTAAAAATAATCTCAGAGAAGCTGAAACAAACGGCCTCAGTTGGAAACGGGTGTCCAGGTTGAGCTACATGATGATAAAATATAGGAACATATTTCGCCTGATACTTGGGCCAGATCCACCGGCTGATGTCGAACCAATGAAGATATCTCTGAAGCCTGGCTAAATTTCTCACATATCAAAGGATCGTCGATACACGGCTGAGAAAAGGAATTTTATGTGTGACAACGTCAACAAACTAGAAGAATATGGTTTCATAAAACCGAACAATAATGCTAGTTGGGCCACAGCACCAATGTTGGTCCCGAAACCGGCTCCAACAAACTTCAGGCTCACTTTTGATTTGAGGTTAAAACTGCTATAATCCCGGTTGCTTTGCCTATGCGACATATTGAATCAGAGCTACCGAACATTTCCGGGAGCAAATTTTTCGCTTGCATAGATTTTTTCAGTGGATATTGGCAGCTACCGTTGGAGGAAAAAGGCCAGACTTTTCACAGTTTTCTGACGCTAAGTGGAATTTTTAAACCAAGCAGGACTCTACAAGGGGAAAATAACTGTATGGATGACTTCCAAT
Source organism: Odonthalia washingtoniensis (assembly GCA_032358235.1). NCBI lineage: Eukaryota > Rhodophyta > Florideophyceae > Ceramiales > Rhodomelaceae > Odonthalia > Odonthalia washingtoniensis. The sequence goes on along the minus strand of JAULBU010048583.1, from coordinate 6,273 downwards.
CTCGAGTTGAGCCATGTTTTGCGAAACTCAGAGATAATTTGAAAGCCTAGCTCGACGATTTTTTCCTCCACGCCATCTCGGAAAATGAACTGCTTAATGTGTTGGAGGGTTTTTTTCCATATGTTCCGCTCGAAGGTTAAAAATATCTGCTAAAAAATCCGTGCTATTCTCACAGCACAAAGTGGTGCGGGCATATTATCAACAAAGAAGGAGTCACCTGTGATCCAATAAATCTAAGTGGACTTGTGAATACGCATATGCCTATTACCGAGGCAGAATTATCACAATTTGTATGCTGCATCCAGTGGATGTCCGGCTCTATACCAGATTGTGCTAATAGGGTGTCAATCCTTCGAGAAATTCTGGAATAAGCCTACAGTATATCGGGAAAGTGGACAAAAAAGTCAGTCCAGAATATACAACTATCTCAGCTATTTTGGGGCCTTATGCACAACTATGCGTATATCGATCTACAAGAACAGCTTCGAACCATCGTAAAGTTGGCACATCGAGGCCATCAAAAAACATAATGCGTTTACACAGACGCCAGAAATTCTAATTGTGCGGAAGTGGTGACACAATGCCCTACTCATGAGTTGGACAAGAAATTGGATGCACAAAGTCACGAACCACTGGCGTTTCTGAGCTCTGCATTTAACACAACTCAAACACAGTGGAGTACCTTCGAAAAAGAAGCCTTCGATATTTTTCAAGCTTCCAAGAAATTGGACTACATGTTTATGACGAAGCACGAAATTCATGTCTTCTCTGAGCACCGAAATTTGCTATTCGTTTACAACCCAACGGCCATTGAACCAGCACTAGGTCGCCATATACTGGGGAAAGTACAACGATGGGCGCTATACTTGTCTAGATTCAGATATGTAATTGAACACATTGATGGCGATCAGAACGTTATGGCAGATATTATGACACATTGCTTTTCAGGGTACTGCGCTAAACAGCACATCATCAAACGAATTACTCATGCTATCAATGATCAGGATATAGTTGATTCTCCTGGACCAATCTGGTTTGAATAGAACGAGGAGAAAAATATCATTCACTGTCAGAATAATTCAAAATCACCCAAACCAAACTAATAACAGCTGACAGGTAATCTAATATATACTCCCGAAGGGAAATATGGATACCTTGTGGTGCAGTTAGTCTGCAAATGAAGCTGCTAGTTATTGTGCATTGTGGAGAGGCTGAACATAGACGGTCGGAGTAGACTGTCAGTGCATTGAAAGAAACTTTCAATTGACGTGACATGGATATATATTGCGAAGAATTTGTGAAATGTTGCATTCATTGTATCACTGCAAAGGGTGGCCTAAAACTTCCCTGACCACTTTCCTCAACACTTCACGGTTCAAAACCTAAAGAGGTGATACATTTTCACTACCTATATATGGGACCAGGTTTAGGAGATCTCAAATATGTACTGGTCATCAGGTATTATTTCTCATCGTATATTGGTTATGCCCTTGTAAGGCAGCAACTGCCAATAATGTAGCATTGGAGCTTTCTCACTGGATCCGAATTTTCACCGCAATGCAATTTTAGGTGTCTGATCAGGCCTCGTACTTCAAGAATCAAGTCATGATACACCTAGCAAATGATCATTATATTAAGAACACATTTACAGTGGCATATTACCCATGGTTCAATGGAACTGTGGAGAACTGTATGAGGCATATCATGGCAGGAAGTCGTGCATTACAGTCGGAACTCAATTCAGGTCCTCAAGACTGGCCGATGACGCTAGGGGCTATAATGACTGCTCATAATCAAACACCTACGAAGCGATTAGGAAACCGCCGAAACTGCACTTATCGATATCCGCTCGAGGTTATGACTGGACTGAGACCAAATCGCACCCAGCTAGAAATCGGATTCATTGATGGGGAAGTATCGAAAAGGCCAAGTTTAGATCAAGTACAGGCCCTGCAGATTCTTCAAATGAATCTCATGCAGACGTGCTTCACCTTTATGCATGAGGATGTGAAAGAACGAATTGAGAAAAATCACAAGAAACAGATCGACCATCACAATAGGAAAACGAATATAATTCCGGTACATTTTTATGTAGGGGACTTCGTCGTGGTTCGTCGTGCACAGAACAAAGGGCATAAAATTTCTTTCGTTCGCTTGGACTTTGTCGTATTACACGCATCCTAAGTGAAGTCGTCTATGAGGTTTCTGGTATGTTAGATCATAAGACAGAGTGTGTATTCTTCTCGTTTATTACTGTACCGGGAAAGAATGGACGGACATGAGGTGCTGGAGGAACTTCTGAAGCATTTCGAACACTCTGAGACGCAGTTCGACCTTGTTAAACAACTGATGGATATCGCAGAACGGGACCAAGGAATTATTATTCATGTACAATGGCTCGGCCAGCCGGACAAGTGTGACTGGGCATGGCAGCCAAATGTTGAACTTCACGATGATATCACCGATCGCCTACGTGACTTTCTGAAGATAAGTAAGAAGAAAACACTCTCGCAAAAATCTATTAGAGATCTTTGGAATAATTGATGATTCATGCGTCTCCTTTACAGGCTAGTACGGAGATGCATGGGGCCCTGTAGATGTACTGTAACGCTAGTACTCTTTTTGGGTACAACTAGAAAAGTCCAACGGCAACCTTCTTTCCGAAGGTGCCATGTTTAGGAAATTTCCGCGGAAAAACCGCTGTTACCATATTTAGGTACAACCAAAATATGGCCAATTTGGTGTCGTGCCATTTATGGGCCACATTACACGTGTCTCCCAGTGGTTTATAGTACATATAGAACATCTAGTCGGGAGCACTGAAGGGCATCTCTAGTTAGGTGATGAGTTGGCTGATGAGTTTGGAAACTCATCAATGTGGCACCGGCTAATAAAGGAGTTTATGAGGGATATTTTTAATGAAATAGTGATGAGTTCGTTGATGGGTTTTCCGGAAAACTCCATCAACGAACTCATCACTATCTATTTTACGTTTTCAAAGAATTAATAAAATTTCATGGTTGTTGATATAGACCAATGAAAATATTGCAAATTGGAAGGGGAACCGTTCGGAATGATGGTGTTGACGAATACAGTACGTGAATGCGTGAAAGAAGTACACCCCGAGTTCAGTTGTAATGTGAAGGAAACATGTACTGTACATAAACACCACACCAGCAGTAACGGTACTATGAGCGGTACTGTAAGTGGTGCGAACGGTATATAATCCTGTGACGGTGTGTGTCACAGCGGCAGAACCGCCATCCGTCCATCCATCCATTTGTCAAAAAACAATGTTTCCATCCATCCTAAACATCATAATTGCAACAATATCATTATCCCCATCATCATTACAACACCAAAAACAATTTTATAACATACCGAACAACCTTATCCCCATCAGCACTTCAACACCAGCAAAAACTTTAAAACATAGCGATCCTGATCCCTCGACCACTCAATCATCTTGATGGAAACACATGTGGATTTACGGTATCACCTGGAGGAGTACAAGTACCGCATGGAAAAAAGAAGAATCGTACGTTATCATAATCATCATCATCATCAACAAAATAATTATTATAATTAGAAGTATGTTTTTTAAAATGGTTTTTAAGAAAAACAATTTATTTTTCTGATATCCATTCCGTCCTTTCATTTTTATTATGTACTCTATCGGCTTTGAGAACCATTATGACTCTCACACAATCACGACATCTATGAAGACAGAAACAGAAGGAAAAAGTTGTGATTGCTAATAATGCTGGTGTGAGGCAACATGATAGATGAGGTTTGAAGTTTGTCCACTTTTAAATTCCATCTCTTCAGCAATACAATCATATTAGTTTCTTGTATGATCAATAAAATAATGAACAAAGTATCTGTTTTAAAATTGAAAGCAACACCCATATGACTGGCAATACCCATACTACTGTCATTATGTCATGAATATAACTATATAACATGACAAAATTTACACCTCCAATTGAATAAGCAAGTTCACTTTGATGATGGTCCTTTGACTTGTAATTTATAAAAACGAGTTACAATATTCCTAGATCAATTGATTCTTACCTCGTTCATGTATGTTTTTATTTCACTATTTTCGGTCAATGGGATACTGGATACTTCACTTAGCCTTCCAATCGGATGACATAACTTTAGAAATTTTTTTTTCATAATAAAATCAATCACCTCTGTGCATACATAATAGTTTCCCCAGAGTAGAAAAAATAAATACTACTTGATTTCTAAGAGCCGCTACAGATACCACAGCCATATGAACCTATATCATAAAAAGCGCATACCGGACGGAACTATCTCCTGTTGCATAGACATTGTCCATCACTACCGCAACCACATCAACCTATTTCACAAGCAGTGCATACCGAATGGAATTATCTCATAAAATCAAGCTCTACGTTTATTTAAATTGATGACTAATAAAACAACAACTTAACGTTACAACAACCGTTATCGGATAACAAACAATGCAGAATAAAACAACAACTTCCCTTTACAACAACCTTGTACGTCCGCCTTGTTTCCGTTTTTTCCTTGCCTTGCCGCACTCTTCGTTACAAACCGACATTGCGCACAAAATTCATAATGCCAATTTTACCGTCACGGATTTCCGAAGTCATACTGACAATGCTGTCACTCAAATTCAGTCATGACCGATGTCACACCAATATAGCCATGACCATTCAAAAACCAATCACAAGCACCCACGGATACTTTTCACATACCATTGTACATTTATTTTCTTCTTTCCGCAATACAGTGAAATGTCCTTTTTATTCCCATCGTCACCACAGCACCGCTCATATTGCACACCACCTACACCGTCTCCGGATCCCCCCGGCTTATTATTCCAGTCAGTGCCATGTACACTCATCTTCAGCTCATTGGTCCGAACGTTACGTAATATACACATAATAGAATTGAACCAGTGCATGCTGGGCGTTTTAACAATAAATTTGAGTCTGACAATGCAATTTTTCACCCCATGTGTACCAGTTCCAACGGACTGTATGTACCCTTGTTTACAAAACATATTAATATTTTATTCGAGTTCATCAGCTCTAACTAGAGATGCCCTAAAGAATAAAAGAATCGATCTTTACCAGTCTAACAACTTGAACTTTGAGAGTTAACGAAGTTAGATAGAGGAGTAAAGCTTTTATAGACTTCAGAAGGAGTCAAGAAGAGACGAGAATGAAAATTTTATTTCACATAGCCCGAACAGGAGTGCTGGGATTTGATGTATTATGATACAGCAAATTACTTGTCATAACTAGACTGTGTCAGTGTATTGTATGATTTGTATTAGTACACGACTAATGTTTATTTTGACAGTAGAGATATGCGTGTATTGATAAGTCTTGACGCTGTAAGATTCACTATCATCTTACACTAATGGATGACCGCCGTCATTATGAGTGCGACGCATGAGAAATAAGGGGTAATAACTTAACTAACGAAATAGTAACCCCAAGTTCGAGTTTTAATAATAAAGACATAACGATAAGAGACAACTTGCCACTACCTAAAAACGCCTCAGTTTCAATATATTTCAACTGTCTCACTATAACAAATCCGTGGGCGATTTGTTGGTGAGGTGAAGGCGTCGGTTCTTAGAAGATTTCTATAAAACGGTGCTTAGGTAAAGCGATCGATGATGGGTGCAAAACCCCCAAGTTTATTCGGTAAGTCGCTGTGTTTCGTATTTGTATACGAAACGGCCGGCGGTGAATAAACTGTACCGTCAAGCTGTAATTCGTAGTGTTTAAAACAATACTAAAACAGACACAAGAAGCAATCAGCATCGTGGCTTAGTGGTCGGGAGACCCTTTGCTAGACGCCTGGTTGTAAGTTCAGTCCCCGGCGGGCGCATCTAGGAACGGGTCCCGTGTCGTGCAGGGTAGAGCCAGTATTTTCCTTTTGTGACAATGCCGCTTTTTATGGCCTTTGTGGCCCGACATGTGGCAGGTTTTAATTGGCTCAGTGGCGCCCTGAGGACAAGGTTGTCTTTTTTCGGTACACTCACTTACAGTAATTTGCTACTGAGACTAATACCCCCAGTGAGACTAATTGAATTTTAATTCTAATTCACTGATTAAAATCGGTGTAGAGATGCCTAACTGGGGTTGACACTAGCTACATATCCAGCAGGTTTGAATAATCTACTGCTAGGAGTAGATTTTGTCAAAGTATATTATTTTCAAATAATATATTAGAAAGGTGCCAAAATTGCTAAAGTCTCGTACTCAT
>JAULBU010048572.1:0-13260 GCA_032358235.1 Odonthalia washingtoniensis | reverse complement strand
TCACCGTCACCGTCACCGTCACCGTCACCGTCACCGTCACCGTCACCGTCACCGTCACCGTCACCGTCACCATCACCATCACCATCACCATCACCATCACCATCACCATCACCATCATCACCATCCCCATCATCACCATCCCCATTCAACAACACATCCCTTACCAGCACACTGTGATGTCGCGCATCGCCTGATTGTCACACCCGCTCTCTCTTTCTATTATATAATCACATTTCACGCCCAACACCCCGATCACCCCGATCACCCCGATCACCCCACCACCTCCAACAACAAACAACAAACAACAAACAAACAAGCAAACAAATAAACAAATAAGCAAACAAACAAAATTATGACTCGACAACAAACGACGACGACGCGCCGGGATGGCGTGCAGTTCGATGAGCGCAAAGGGACGTACTTTGAAGTATTGAAGCGACCGATACACGGCGTGGATTCTTTACACACGGACACGTCATCGCTTCCATGGCACCGTCGTGTGAACTGGCTATCGACGATAATCCTTTTGTTGCCTATAATTGGATCTATTGTGTTGATACCATGGACGCCATTACGGCTGAACACGGCGATACTGTCATTAGTGCAGTACTTATTAACGGGTCTTGGTGTAACGGCAGGATATCATCGATTATTCTCACATCGTTCATACTCAGCGACACCGATCATACAATATTTCTTGTTGGCATTTGGAGCGGCTGCATTCCAAGGTTCCGCTAGATGGTGGTGTCGAAATCATCGTGCACATCATCGATACATGGATTCAGAGAAAGATCCATATTCCGTACATAAAGGATTTTGGCATGCACATATAGGATGGATGATATTTAAACAAGATGTAAATGAAATAGGACGTGTAGATATTTCAGATTTGAATGATAACTATGCAGTAATATTTCAACATGAACATTATTTAATCGTTGCTTTACTTTTCGGAGTGGTATTACCAATGATGGTGGCCGGTTTTGGATGGGGAGATTTTAAAGGTGCTTTTGTATATGCTTGTCTATGTCGTATATGGATATTACAACAAGCGACGTTTTGTGTAAACTCCGTCGCACATACATTCGGACATAAGACATTTTCTAAACGTCATACATCGTATGATCATATTTTAACGGCACTTATTACATTTGGAGAAGGTTACCACAATTTTCATCATGAATTCCCACACGATTATCGAAACGGTACCTTATGGTATCATTATGACCCTTCTAAATGGTTTATTCATACTCTATCTTCGCTTCATCTCACATCGAAGCTCGTCGCCTTCCCCGACAATGAGCTCACGAAAGCTAGACTTCAAGTGAGACAACAAGATCTAGACTTACTTAAAGATTCCGTGGATTGGGGTTTCGCTGATAATCAATTACCGTGTATGGACTGGATTCAAATGCGCAAACGTATCGCTGCTAATGAAGAACATCTGCTCGTCGTGAACGGCTACGTCTGTAAAGTTGATGACTTTATGAGCAAGCATCCTGGAGGCAGTGAGCTGCTTCACTTTTGGAATGGCCGTGATGCCACGGAAGCGTTCAACGGCGAGGTGTATAAACATTCGAAGGCTGCGGCCAACTTGATTCCACACCTGTGCATCGCGAAACTCACCGAGCGTCTAGAATAAATAAATAAATAAATAAAATTATTATTATTATTCAGTCAGTTAGTTGTTATCGGACGGCGGTGGGTCGGTGGTATGGATGCGTGGCGTGTGTAGGAATGCGGTGAAATCGTGTGGACAAAAGTTGTCAAACACCCAACTGTACATTGCTGTACATAAACGGTATACAGTAGTATTAAAATTTAATTTAATACACTCTCCTATGAAACATCTCTTAATTATTCTATTCAATCTGCAACTGACAGTGTACGCTGCACTGCGTGTAGGGGTACATTGAATGTGGACCAATCATAACGTATTCTAGTTTATGCGGACATGCAATAATACATTAATTACGTGTCACACTATAAAAAGACATAGTCATATAGCACTAAGCTTTTGTTTTATAATAGCGATTCCATGATATTATAAAACAAAGCTTGGTCTTGTAAACCATCAACCACGAAGTTAGCTGAATTTCGAAATGGTAAACAGTCGTTGAGGTCTTCCCAACCAAGAGAATTGATCTGCTGACGTGCGTTCACATTTATGGAAATTATAACGTATTTGCCCAGTGCTATAACATTCCGTTGGTAAAATTCTGCAATTATTCCTGCAAATAGTATGGTAGTACACTGTAAGCATTTGAAGGAAAATATTCCACGTGTATTTCTAATTTCTACAATTCTGTAGCCTATTTCGTGCTAGACGAATTTCTTTATCAGACTTTACATTCAATTTTAATGCGTTTAGCGACAATGAGTGCCTACATGAATTCAGATTTATTAAAGATGATTTAGTTAAACTAATGCACATATTTGGATGGTCTGCCACAAGGACACGGACTTCTCGCAACCAGTATTGAATTAGTCCATTAATTGGTACATGTTGGATTTTAAGAAGATTTTGTTCTCCTTGTAGATGGTATTACTTAGAAATCCAGTTTTGAAAACATAAATCACAGTTATCGAAATGTTTCTGGGAATCACTCGAAACTTTTATGTCAGCTAATGCTAACATTGTTAATGGAGATTTAAATAAATGTTATATTGGGGAGAAAGCTGAAAAATTTAGTAAAGCAGTTTATGATATATGCGGTGCATTAAATAATTGTGTGGCATTCATTGATAGAACGACCATAGGTATTTCTAGACCAAGTGGTTCAATGGAGCAAAGTGTTATCTATAACGGACATAAACGGGAACACGCTCTGAAATATCAAGCTGTTACAGAACCTGATAGAATGTGCATACATGGATATGGACCTATGAAAGGGAGAAGGCATGATTGGAATATGTATGTTAGGAGTGATTTCGACCGCCAATTAAATGAGTGTCTCGTAATAAACGACGAACAATATCGCATCTAAGGTGATAGTGGATACAATCGCGGTCAGTATTTGGAAGTAAAATTCCAAGGTACGGCATCAGATAGGGACTTGCATTTAATATGGATGTGAGGCAAGCACGGGTTACTGTTGAGAATTATTTTAAAGAAGTAAAATTGCATTGGAAAAATCTTGATTCCAAATGGAAGCTGCCAATCAAAGAATCGCAGATTTGTATTTTATACACGGCGGAAATGATACTTACAAAATTTCGTAACTCGTTCTACCCCAATACAATATCACAGTATTTTGATTGTGCATCCCCAAAAATAGACGAGTATCTAAATAAAAAAGATCAGTAAGGAATCATGGATCTTATCTAGAACATGTGAAAATTGTTCAGAAACATCTACCTGATTAATAAAATGGGGTTTGGATTTTTTACATTAATGGTTTTTTCTCCAAATTATGACCAAAAAATTAACTTCTTTACACGTTTTTTCCGAAACACGATCAATGCTTCTCGGATTGAAGAACAGATAACATTAATTTGAACTTTTCAAGCTCTTCCTTGCTTTGAATTTGACGTTCATCAATTCTTAACTTCTGCTATTCCTGTAACTAAATTTTTCGACTGTCACACTCTTCCTTTACCTGACTCATGCGCATTTACCTGTCCTTCTCACGGTTCTCAAACTATTTCATCATTATTTCTCTATCAAATTCCAAGCGCTCTTTGTCAAATAGTAGACGACCTTCATTTGTCTCTTTTAAAGAGTCTGTAAAGCGCCCTATCTCATCGTCACAGTCATTGGGGAGAACTTTCTTCTTCTTTCTAATGCTATTTTGTGGTTATTCATCACTATCATCACTAGCACTATCATTAGAATCACATTTATGGTGCTGCATGCCACGAACAAGCAATCGGTGGCAACTTCATCCTTCCTAGCCGCACTAATTTTTAATTGGTCCAGTTCTTTCTTTCTCTGTTATTATTGATCTTCTCCTTCTTCTTTCATGATACCAAGAAGTTCATCTTCCTCGCTGAAATCCCCTCCAAATTCAGACATTGCAGCTTCTTTTCTATCCTTTCTTTCAAAATCAATTAAGAGTCCTGAGAAGCTGTCTAACATTCCTTTCGGAGTCGCCACAGAATTAAAGGAATCGTTTTTATTCGCTTTATTTGCTACAGTTTTAAAGAGCTCCATTTGCCTACCATGTGGGTCTACATGTGTTTTTGCTGCGCTTACTTCGCGAATGATAATGAGGTCTTCTTCTTTAGTGTACCTTGGAAGGCGCCCTCTTTTCCGTGAGTTCAGTTCCGGTTGGTCCATAACGGTTGCTGTTATTTTTGAAGGCATTGTGGTGTGGTTCACAATGCTTTCGACTACGTTTTTGTTGTTAATGGACATATTTGTTGTCCGGCATTGGGACGGCATTAGCGACAACTTAGTTCATCATTTCATTCTCCTTGTTAAAATCCTTTTTATACGGCACGGTATCCAATTAATTTATCGCTTGTGAAATAAGCCTATTTTGTCATTTATGGTATGTGTTTCGGTTTCGGTGCGTTCCGACCAAAAACAAATTCCAGAATGCGTATGGTAAGAATGGCGTTTTTCTGTTATGATTACCCCAACGATTTACGTGTTTCTGCAAATAAAATTTTATCTCTGTAATGAATTCTTTTATTTGCAGAAATAATTCATATTTATTTGCAGAAAAATGGTACCGCAAACTCTCTAATGTTATACCACTGGGCAAATACACATTACTTAGTCACACTTAGTAATGTCATTACTAAGTAATGTTATACAACTGGGCACATCTCAAGTCTTGAAGTGCTTATGTAAGTGCACTGTCAGGTTTCGTTCCTGGATCTGCCAGCTTTACAGATCCAGCTAGCCACATTATTTTATCGACAACATGAGTCTCGAAATTGAATCTCATGACATATAAGTCCGCTCTGATGCACATGCCAATAGAATTCTTTTGCGTACATAAGGATGTGTAAAGGTCTTTTGAATCAACTGCAACTATCAGCTTGATAGGTATCATGTATAATACATTAAGGGCAGCTTTTAAGCTTCTCCCTTCATCAATGGCTTCAGATGCTTCTAGTATATCAGCTGAAGCTAATGACTTGACATCAATTTTTGATTTGTGTGACATTCATGAAAGACAATGAAACAAACAGTCTTTCTCAACATTTCCAAATAAAATGTCTGATAAATATTATAGCTGTCCATGACCGAGCACCCTTCCAGTATCTGCAAAAATTAGTACTGATGGAACTATTTTTGTCGCATTTCATGGTCGAGAGTAGCATTTTGTTTGGTTGTCATTGAACTTAATGTCATATATAACATCAATTCGAATGACATTTTCATTCAGAGGTCCATTTTTGGTTGGAATCACAAGAACAGTTTTCATAAACGAGTCTTCTTCTTTTCTCTAAGAATTCGTAAACGGAAATTGTGGAAATCCTTGTGCTTTGTGTAATGTGAATGACTTGTTCCCAAGATGCTTAAACAGTGATGTAAGAGTCCCTTGATCTGAACTCTCAAGATGAATGAGTGGTAAAGAAGAGAGATCAAATCAGGGAGTCAATACTTGTTGCGGAATCAATTGGAGGTCTCCATGTCTCATCAGCTAAAATCACTTTTCCGACATTAAAATCACCGTCATATTATTTAATATTATTAGAACTATTGTCATCAATAGACGTTTTAGTTCAAAGGTAATAACATTTATTGAGTGGCCAATATATTTAAATTTTATCGCCGTTCCCTGGATGTACTGGTACTGATGTGTTATCATCGCCAGTGAGCATATTTGTGTCATTAAAATATATAAAATTTACAATTTGAGATATATCAATCAAGGTATCAGAAAGAGTCTCACTTATAAATACATCAATATAATATATCGCATCTTGAATCTGATGAGAAAAGGGCTCATTTTTAATCTCTGGTATTATATCTTCATCGCAGATGGCATTCTTTTTCCATTTGAACCCGGGGTAATAAATGACCTGGATGCTTTGTAAAATGACAAAACAACACGTGGTGAGAACCATCGACCTCTTTTTTCTTTCTCTCTTTTTAAATATACTTCACCATGTCAAATGGACAAACTGAATGCTCATTGACTGATTTTGAACGAAGAATAAGATTAGTTTCTTTTTTGCTACCAATGTCTCATGTGCGAGTATAGTTTCTTTTGGACTTAATGATGGAAGATTGGAAGCAACAATCGGTTTAGTCGTGACCCGAGAAAGCTCATAAGAAGATAACGTATCTGACCCATACAAGTATTTGGAAATACGAATTGTTTGATAAAAGAGGGTAGCTGAATTTTCAATCTTTGTATTTGCAACTTTCAATCTAAGAAAAATGGTTCTTATTATACCAAGCTTAGGTTCGAGAGAGTTCTTACTATGTTGACAAGGTGGGATTGGCCTGGAAGAATTGTCGTAGAGCTTGATATATTATAAGAAGTCATCATTATCAAAGGAATTATCTCCATGGATCGACGAAGGAGCCAAGAATTGTGATATTCAGAAAGTCTCCAGACCTGTAATGGAAAATGGCATGGAGGTGTTCAAAACTATGTGCCATGTAGAATGTATGGACCAACTGTCCATGCAATGGAGAATACAGTGTTTGTCTAGGAAAATTGAATGCACACTATATGATTCAAATGAGAATTTAGAGGGCTGATTGAAACTTTTCTTAATGGAGCTGGAAGAGATGTATCCTGACAACTTGTGCAATTTTCTAGTATCTGACAGAGATAATTTTCGACTGACAAGTTCCAAGTTTCATTGCGCTCCAACAATACTCTACTATCAGAGTAGGATACATGGACGCATACGTGTCTATGTACCTTGTTGAAAATATGTTTAATTTCCTTCCAGGGTCGTTCAACAACAGTATTTGATGTCATGTTGCAAAGTGATGACATTTATTTCATTATGTTTTCTGTAGTGAGAAGAGAGGTAAATGCTGAAAATGGAATATAGCTAGGAAAGTCATGGTAGATATGTGAAATGGAGCTTCGTTTTCCATGTTTGCTTTGAAAAGAAATATTGATTGACCCAATGTAAATAATGTTTGCTTTTCTTGTGACATTTCGTCCAATGGTCCATGGAGACGATCCTTTCAGTATCAAATGTCTAATTTTAACCTTGTGAGATGTTTTGCCAAATAAATTTGAAAAATCATCAGCTGTCACAGTAAGTACCACAGACCAAACAATTCTACGCTTATCGCTAGTATGCAACCCAGTTCCGTAATGCCAGTATTTTCGTCCTCTAAGAGAATCAGGAAGTGAATCAAACTTCTCATAGGAGGATGGGTGAATTTGTTTGCACAATAAGTAGAACTACGTAAGACCTATTGCAGAATAAGATGCACCATCGTCCAGAAGTGGACCAAGATTAAAGTTTTCCTCTACTTGTTTTTGCATGTTTACGACATTGCTCATATTGAAGGTTACAGAATCATCTCAGATGATTCCGTAACCTTCAATACGTCAGGCTGACTATAATTAAATGGAACTATTTATAGGATTATCAGAGAATTTTTGGTTGAAATTGATTGATTCGTTCTCATTGTGGTTAGTTTCCGCATGCTCATATTTTCTGCATTCACGACATATGGATTTTGACTTAAGATATAACAATTGATCTGGCGTCAATTTGTGACGGTCACCTTTGGGGCTGGATCTATTGCACCGTATTTGTTGCTTCGTGATGAAGAAGTTGTAGAGTTGTTATATGTCATCGTACAGGTATTTTCAGGGCGAGGGTTGGTAGGTTTTGCCACATTGCTTTAAAATTGAAAAAACTGAAGTGAAAGATAAAGATTCTAGGTACTCATAATTTGTAGAATTGGAATCTAAATCATCCTGTTTTGAACTTGCAGCAGACAAAACAGAAATTTGTTGAGAGTTCTCAGCATTAGAATTTGTTAAAAGCATTGCAGCTGTTAAGGACTCCGGTACCTTGATGCTTTCTAACTTGGCATTAAACTTAGAAAGTTGAGCACAAAAACGACATTTTAAATTCCTAACAATTCCAAATGAGCCTCTACGTGCTGATAATAGTTCATTTAACTCACGAAAAACTTCACATATCACGGTTAGAGCATCTAGTTGATGCAGAGAATCTACAATGGCTCGTGCGCCATCATCAGATTTTATAATATCATCTATAATACCAATACCTAGAGATCTCGAGCACGACATATTGCGCGACATGTTCATGTCTACTCCAAATCGAATCTATTTTTATTATAAAAGTTATCTGCAATAACAGTAATGGCAATCAATATGTATGGTGGTAAATAGGTTGATTACCGGCGTGAACAAAGTAACAATAATAACAATAAAAGAAAGCGAATCTGTCAGATAAGTAGCACTGTAGAGTTTAAAATATATATGCAAGTGGTCAGCTATATGCGTTTTATGCACTTAACGAGATGTCGAGTGATAGGCGATATTGTCGACCTATTTCGCTGATACGATGAAGTATCTTTGCGCTAATTAGGTTGGAAGGTGTGGATATTACCTTCTGAGAGCTCCCGAGGTTCAGAGTTCTCAAGTAGACTGTCAAGGCTCCCTTTGCGCTTTAGGAAAATTGTTGGTTCTCTACAGGCGTGGTGGTTCGATCGAAATTATGTCTTCGTGTCTGGGGTTAAGAGAATTCTGTGAAAGTAAATCGTAAATGTCTACCTTTTCTTTATTGACTTCTTCAAGCTGGTAAAGGTGGTATGTATAGTAAATGAATCCAATTCAATTTTGGATTAGGGCTCGAGCTACACGTGTAGTAGAATTATCTTTTCAGTGATTGACCAAATTAATTAATGTAGAATTTTCTAATTAGAACGCGTGCGTCAGAATTGCTTAGTTCGCCAACTGAATAAGCGATTAATCTTTTTCAACATATATCAGAATACTGTACTTGGTACAGTTTATTTTTGATGTATTATGGCGTATACTCTAGTATTGTTGCCAGTGTCAATATTGCTAATAATTTTACAAGACTTGAGGAAAATCCCACGCAGTAATATTGGAATTTTATTGGAGTTTGAAGCTGGCATCATGTCATGAAAATCACAACACGACGAGACAGATTTGACAAACTCAGACTGATTACTACGGCCATCAGCCTATAGGAAGTGTGGACAGTTTTTATACAGAGAGCGTAGCGAGGCTTCGGATGAGGCACTCTACTCTGTTGATTAATTCAAAGATGCGATGATGATGAGGAAGAAACTCCACGTTTACTCTGTCAGGCTACCCTGCCGATAGATTAAGACTAAACGACCGGCGGCAAAAATGATAGCTGTGTCACAAAGCCATGTAAAACTGTAAGCTACATGGTACATAAACCAATCGAAGGAGACCGGTGCTCAGCAATCCGTATCGTGGCCTAGTGATCAGGAGACACTTACGTAGACGGGTAGGTTGGGAGTTCAAACCACGGCGGGTGCATTTAATGATAGGGGCCCGTGAGTGGACCAGAACCAACACTGCCTTTTGTGGCGGTGACGCGTTTCTTATGGTGACATATGGCGCGATCTGATTCGCTCACCATCCATATCGGGTAACACCTCCCTTCATGAGCTTTTCGACCAGAAGGATTCAACTAAGAGGGAAATACCGTGATGGACTGCGACCTTGATTGCCAGTTACTTTTGTTCCGATGCACAGAGGAAATGTAATGCTATATGGGGCACAAAAGCATTGATATACTCAACTCGAGACCAAGTTTGGTCAAACTCATCAGGAAATCTATCACATCGCATCCGAAACCATAGTCATTTGGCATTTTCCGACATATCGACCATCGCATAGAAGACTTAGTACTTCGCTTTTGTGCGATTGGCGAGTTCAACGATGCCATCGGGTACAACTTGGCTATCCAATTCCGCGGCTTACTTGATGAGTCTGGTACAGTGAATGCGCTCCGTTGCACGTGTGACCAATTTTTCGACGACGTAGACGAGTGGGATTGCGGTAGCGATAATACGACGAGGTACACACTACTAAAAATGAAGTTTGTGGCAGGCTTTTCCGCGACGGTGAACCAGAATGAGATATCCAATGAAAAAAGTTGGCTGTTGTAGATTAGTTGCTTTGTTGTGTGCAGCGATAGCACGCTGAAGACGAGAAGACACGGTTGAGGCGGTTTCCTTATGTATCGCGTCCAGAGAAGTTTGTAAAATCTCCAACCGGACTACCTGCTAAGAAAGCACGCGATTGGGTTATAGTGAAATGCCCGGTGCCGTATCGTCTGCAATAATGTTTTCGAGGATCCGCGCATGAATAATTTCGGTCATTGATTTGAAGGGTGTTCGGAGGTTTCTACTTGTAATACGACCCAGTCGAAGACTTGGTGCCTCATTGAGCGCACTTGGCACCATGGGGATTACATATGCCAAATCCTGTGGCGCTAACTTGAATTCAGACAGTCCACCACTCAGGGCTGCCAAATCATCACGGTTCAAACGTTCAACAGTATCATTTGACCAAGGGAAGTATGAAAGGGTTGGCCGCTGTTTGATACTATATGTAGCTGCGACCTTCTTGATAAATAAAATGGGGACCTTGGTCAAGAACACAGAACTCCGGACGTTAAAAAGTGCGCATCCAACGTGATAATCATTCGATGTATGATCGGCCGTAGCATGACTCGATGGTTCTAACCAACAGTACACACTAATTTCATCCTTGACCACCGGTGTGTACATGTGATCAGTAAAACTACTACCGAGGAAGAGATAGTCAAAAGAATGACCTGATTTGGTCTCTCACCGTGAAGTGGTTTAAGGCGAGTGGACGAGGAATTTTGGATCCAATATTTGACAATACACAGAGAATACACTCTGCAACTAAATCTCCTGCATCACCACTCATTTCACTCCATTTGAAAGAATGTAACATCTGGAAGGTAGCATCTATTACACGATGTCCCACCACACCAGCATGCAAAATCGTAAGAAGTTTAAGATGCATTTCTTGCGCTCCACACGGTACCAAAACAGCGCCATTTAGTCTCAGAAAACATATGTGTTGATGTGTATTGCAGCTGGTGCAGTCTCGGTAGCGTCAAGTTACATTTGAACGAAGTCAACACGCTTAGGCCAGGCCTCAGAATCAGGTACGGGGGCGATGTTGACAAGCAGTGGCTAATGTACGGCATATAAACGCCTAATAATAGCTGGATGAACTCTATACCGGCGTATGCAATGAGTAAGGATATCTGCCATTACGTTGTACTCGCCTGCGATGTGCCGTATGGAGTATGTGAATGTAGACATGAAAATTGCACATCGAATGATCTTGAGACGACCGAGCGAGGTGTCTATTGCAGAAAGATGAAAGGTGAAGAGGAGGTTTCAGTGATCCGTGAATACCGTAGTTTTATCTTCGTATGAAAATAAGTACGACAATTTGCGGAAAGTCTTCACAATTGCGAAAGACTCCTTCTCGAATGTGGTTCAGTGTTCCTTTGTATTTGAGATAGAGCAGGACAGAAATGCCAGTGGATCATGACTTTGGGTGGCAGTGGATTTTGCAGGCTCAATTTAGTCGCATTGAGACACGACAGAAGTCCAAACAGTCACTTGCGTCGATGTGAACACACATCGTGTTAGTTGGATTGAGATGTGTCATTTTAACCATTGCTATCGACTTCTTCGAGCGCTTCTCCACAAGTATGTAGGCTTCTTCCAACAAACAGCGTAAAAAGTCGTTCCGTTCAATAAATCGCGGAATTTCGTTTGACATCCACGTCATTTTGTGTAGGAACTTACAGAGTTCGTCCGCTGTGCGAGACTCATCCATGTAAGAAAAGCCGCTAATATAAGAAGGATAAAGCTTGAACCAATGGACGTCGATGATCCAGTCGCACCATTTAACTGCCTCCGAGAAAAATCGGGACTTCGAAATCCCGATGACAAGGACGTGCTTCTCACAAATGGAGAAGAAGCGATCCAGAATTTGCAATAGCTGTTCCCCATCAGTGGCGTGCACGGGAAAGTCATCCAGCCATGCTAGCATGTGCTTCGTCACATCCTGGAAACACGGTTCAACACATACCTGGAGACTATGCTCCAAAATGCACCCCTTGAGTGGTGCGAATTGGTTGTACGATACCGTTCGTTGTCATTGTTAAATCCAAAATGCTCGAGTGTTGATGATGTTACAGAGAGGATGGCGGTGACGGTAATGGTTCATGATGATGGTGACGGTGAAGGTCAATGATGATGGTGACGGTTAAGTGAATGATGATAAGAACGGTGACGGCATGGGCGAAGTTGATGGCATAGGTGATCGTGATGGCGTTGGAGGAGGAGAGGTAATAAGCGTGATGGTGCATGCGGAGGAGAGGCAGTAAATACAATAAGGTAATAAAAAAAGAAATAATGCAAAAGACAATAATAAAGCAGTGAAACACACACAACAATACAGGAGAAAAATAGGCATTACAAAGATTAGATTCCGACCAATAGAATAACAATTCGTGTTACATAGGTTATTCTACATCAGACATTTTATGACAAAAATAGGTATTTAACCATGATGCTGGAGACGATGGGAGATAGGAGAAAAGGAGGTACGATTTAATAAAAACAACAACTCAGAGTTATCCAACTTAGAAGCGATACCCGCGGAGATATTGCGAAATCCGAATAGCGAGAAGAGATGAAACAGTATCACTCCAAAGATAATCTAACAACAACGTAAAAACGTGCGAGTGAGGGGAAACCTTCAACATAACACAACCTGTAAGAGCGCCAGCGCACTCCGCGGCAATCTACCGCACGACCACGAATCCAGGGTCGACGAGTACCATACTACTACTCAATAGACTACATACTCTGCAACACACCTACGAGGGTAGGTGAAGGGGAGACTAAAAACAAGAAAGCCATAACGCGCTCCAAGCTGGAAAGTGGACCCTAGAGGTTACCCAGTGGAAGAAACAGCAGAGAGAAGAATCTGATTGGGAGAAGGAAGGCTACCAAAAGGGGGGAAGGAAGCTTACGAGTTGGGGGAAGAAAAGGACGAGGAAAGAGAGCAAGCACGGATGGAGGATTTAGGATAGGATATAAGGAGTAAAGGGGGAGAAGCACCTTTTGGTAGTAATAAACAGAAGTAAAAGTTCGAACATAGATACAACTAGACGAGCCGTCGACAATCATGAATAAGTATAGGTGCTGACTTTCCTCTTGAAGTGGTAGATGATAGCAGTCATGGTAAAAGTTGATGTTAGAAAAAGTCTTCGCCCCTTGCACGTCGCTGA